>JANHAO010011638.1:0-16838 GCA_026873985.1 Saraca asoca | reverse complement strand
GTCCAATGAAGCTTTAAAAGAGCCGTGCTTGCCATTGGAGCTTGATGGAGAATGCGGCTAATGCCGTTGAGCTGAGCCCACCCGAATGCTGCAGTCAACGTACGCCATTAGTTGTCCTAATATTAATGGAAGCGAAAGTGGGATGAATTTGATTTGATCGATACCGGGTGGCCTGCAAGAAAAAACAATTGGATAGAGTGTCACGTCATGATTATTATTATTTTTTCACAAACTAGATAAATCTCTTTAGAGATATAATTTAATTATACTTAATATCCTTCTATTTTTAAAATTATATATTTCTTCTTTTGTTATAACACTTCTATCATTAAGAAATTTATATTATTTTCTGTAGTATTTTGTAACATCTTCTTTTTTATAATATTTTCTTTGCAATATACTATAGACAATAATATAAAATTCTTAATGGTGAAAGTATCTCAGGAGAAGAAAACACATAATTGTAAAAATAAAAGGATGTTGAGTGTAATTAAGATAAAATTTAGGAATAATTAATGTAATTTGTTATATTTTTTTATGATAATACAAAGAATATAATTATCAAACACTTACAATAAATCAATTTTAAATCTAAGATATACAAAAGATAAAATTTTTAGAAAATTACTAAATGCCACTTGTATCGAAAACTTTAGACATAGTCAAAGAGTAATTGATTGAGACAAGCACGATAGGACAACGATCAAACTGTAGAAAAATGAAAGGTGCCCGTGTGATGTTCACTTAAACATGTTGCAATCGATCACACGGAGGCGCTAACGAAATATCTTCACTTATCCGTTTTGCCAAGGTTGCTGTTTTTACAGACCACTCAATTATACATTTGGTAGTTGAGGAGTTCTATTCAATGCCATTGAATTCATTGTCTGCTTCACATGCATAAAAGCCTTTTACATCCGAATTTATATCTCGTTGATAATGTGTTGATTTCAATATATTTTTTTATTGGAATAAGTCTACTTTTTTTCATCAATTAATTTGTTAAATGTTTCTTTTCCACCTTGATGTGAATACTATCTCTAAATATAAGAACTATCTTCAATCAATGCCTCCTTCCAATTGTCATTTATTATAATTACTCTGTAGTAATAATAATTTTCACCAAAACGTGGGTGGTAGCACTCACATGCGAAGAGAAAGCTTGCGGGGCTGGTGCGCGTAGTGCGTTCAACTTGTATGTTCTCTTTCTAGAAGTGAATGTTGCACACCCATTCTAACACTGCAATATGCCATTTCCATTTTGAAATTATGTTCCTATCAATTGAATAACACTATAGAATCATAAATATATAATATGAAAAAAAAAAGGAAAAATAAATATGAAAGATTCATACTTCTATATCTCATAATGTTTCTGGACACGTTAGGTAAAGTCATTCCACAATTGAGACTTCTAAAAAATAGTAAGAGACTCAAAGCAAAAAAAAGCAAACTAGAGATATCGTATTCATTTAGGTGTTGTTATATGAGAAAATCGGTTTGTCTTAGATGGACGTATGAAAAGCCCAAGAGCAACAAAAAGACCGATAAGAAGAACTATTCGGATTGCCATGCATTTAATCTGCGTTGCAAGTGTAACCCCTTGGCTCAAACTCGAATCCGACAGAGCGAGTTTGACATCTCTATCTTGATAATGTGCACGATCCTGGACTATGCAATCTAGTCAGCGAAATGCGGGTAGCGACGTGAAGCTTGCTAGACAGAAGGTCAAGTCATGTCTTGTCCCAATGGATAAATGGGGTCTCACCTGCAGAAGACAGCTTGCAACAGTCGAAAGTAGAAGATTTGGCCTGTAAATTCTATCTTATACAATAAATGTTGATGTAATAGATTTACTGTATATGCAATTATCATTGTAACCTCCTTCCCTTTATCAATACGAGGAGGGAGCCCCTCTGTAAGGAGAGACTGAGATTAAATATTGAAACTCTGCCAAAACGGAGATTAAACATCGTAGAAATATTGTCTCAATAGCACATTGTCGTGGACGTAGAGTCCAGTACTGTCTAGATTTGACCGAATCACGTTAAACCGGTGCCTCTTTCTTCTCTGCTCTTCCCTTCATTTCTATCTGTTTTGCTGCTCTATTTTATCCGAACCAATCTAAGGCCAGAAATCCTGTAAGAATCCCCCTCGTTGACCAGAGTTAGGACTTTTACCAAAATTCGATGTCAACATTTTGGCATCGTCTGTGGGGATCTTGCCTATTTTGGTTTGTTTCCACTGTAATAGCCAAGTGAAGAGTCACCAGGGCCTCAAATGCACAACTACATCCTTCGAATGGCCATGTTTCGATAACAAACTCGTCCACTACTCCCATCGCCAGAGCAACTGCTGGTATCCCTCACGCCAGTTCGGCACAACCGGTTCTTGTCGATAACGGCATCGACGAACCACAAACCTGGCTTCAACGTTAAGAAAAACTTGAGCGCATGATGAGAGAGCTAGCCACAATAGTCACATTGTTGGTATAGATACAAGCCCAAAATGTGCAAGTGCGAACTGAAGTCACTGTACCCGAGGTTGAGCATTTCGATGAAGCTAACCAGGAGTAGACTTCGCATCGCTACCCACATGGCCAGGACAGCGAACTAAACCACTGAGTCCCTAGTCGAGGATTGGGAGGCTTGGATGTTGTGATGGAAGGCCCCTTTCAAAGAGTTAAGCATTTGGAGGAGCACCCATGAGCATGAAATGACCAAGGTCGCTTTGAGGAGTGAACCCCTTTCTCTAGAGAGATCATGGAGGAACCCCTTCCGTGCAAGCTCAAGGTTCCAGCCATCCCATTGTATGATAAGGACAATGACCTACATAACCATCTAGACTTGTTCAATATCCAGATGGATCTACAAGCATGTAATCCCTTGATCAAATGTCACGTCTTCCCTACTACCTTGAGTGAAGTTCCCCGAATGTGGTTCAGGAGCCTCCTGGCTCACAGTGTAAGCAGTTGGGTAGATTGTCAGGAAAGGTTCGTTAATCAATATCGAGCATTGCAAAAGCAATTCACGCCCCTATGTCATCTCGCTACGATCTTCTAAGGCAAGTAGGAAGCACTAAAAGATTACATTGCTCGCTTCAAGCGTGAAGTCAACAATGTTGAGAAGCCCTCAGATGAGGCCATTTTGGCTACTGTCTCGACGGGACTCCACAGAGATGGGAAACTATTCAAAAGCCTGTACAAATCCCCGGTTGGCAACCTGGATGAATTCTATGAGCAGGCCACGAAACAAATCAAGTGGGACAAGACTTTCAACTCGCCGAGAACTCAAACAAGTGGTTCAGCTTCAAACAGGAAAAGAAATAACCATGGGAATGGGAGTGACGACCTTGAGAGTCAGCTTGCCAAAAAGAACAAAGATGAACGACTCCTACCCTAAGCTCATCACAGCACTTTTAGCAACTTGTAAGACACTCAGGACAAGATCTTCGTATTTGAAAGGGACAAAGAGGACTTCAACAAGCCTCTGCCCTTGAAAACTCCTGACAAGTCCAAACTCAATCGGGAAAAATTCTACGCATACCACAACGAGTTCAGGCACGTCACTTCGGAATGCTGGACACAACGAGATGCTATCGAGGATCTTATCAAAAGAGGTCATTTGTATAACTACATTATGCAACCATCCAGGTAACAACATGGACCTTCCCAGTGGGACACCGAGCAAGAGCGGTCCCCTACTATCAGGACGATCTTTTGAACTCTTGTACCGATTTGTAAATTGTATAAATATTTTGAATACAATTACTAATACTAAGTTTCTTCTATCGTGCTAGTGACATCTGTAGTCCATATGCAGTCAGTTTATCGCAAACCTTATGAAAGGCTTCGCACTCTGATCCTTCATTCAGTTAAGGCCCCCGGAGCTCAATACAGAGAAGAATTGATGGACATTGAACCAGTTGAGTTACGGATTTGCTGAGGCGTGGAGACACTCAAAATAAACTCACTTAGCCAATTGAGCTGCGGGATCATTGAGGTGTGGAGGCACTAAACAAACACTTGCTTAACCAGTTGAGTTGTGGGCTCACTGAGGCATGGAGATGCTTCAAATAAAACACTTATTTGGGCACAAGATCATCCCAGCAACAAGATCAACCACCCCTTTGGGCACAAGATTGCCCTAACCACAAGATTGATCACCTTTTATTTGGCCATGAGATTGGCCCAAGTACAGGATCGCTCATTCATTTATTTCACAACTCTCATGCGAACTCAAAAAAGTCACAACTCTCATGCGCACTTATCGATTTGGCCACGAGATTGGCCCGAGCACAAAATTGCTCATTCATTTATTTCATAACTCTCATGCGAACTCAAAAAAATCATAGCTCTCATGCACACTTATCTATTTAGCCACGAGATTGGCCCAAGCACGAGATCGCTTATTTATTAGTTTCGCAGCTCTCATGCAAACTTATTCCTATGCATACTAACTTATCTATTTATTGGGCCACAGAATCGGCCCAAGCACGAGACTGCTTACACGTGGGTCACTCAGACGGTTCAAACTAGAACGTTTTCTAAAAAGAAAATGGCAACAATAAACAAAAATTACAAAAAAGTGATTTTATTCATTAAAAGGCCTCGACGTGGTAGTATTACATCAGAAAACTCTAAGTATAGACTAAACCAAATGCAAAGGGAAAATCTATGACTAAGAAGAAGGGTCAGCCTTAGGGAGCCATGCCTCCATTTATTAGGGATTGTAAGCTATAGCTTTCTTCCTCTAGTGCACAATCAGTGGTAGTGTTGCATCCCTTCATCTTCGACCACCTGCTTTTCCTAAAGGAAGCACACCAGGAAGCCCCAGAAGCTTAGCCGGCCGAACAATTGCCTCACGATGAGGCCAAGAGGACATAGTTTGGGATCCATGCGAGATCCTTCCACATTACCAGGGAAGATAAGTCTTCCGAGTTGTATATGCAACATATCATACATGCCTCTAATGAAGGCCAGAATGCCGGAAATGATGAGGGTCTATTAGGAAACTCCATGGCTTGAGTGAAGAAGGAAAAGGGATTGTTTCCTCCTTATATAGAGCTGGAGATGTCTCTATTGAAGAATCTGGAACCGTTCCCTCCAACTGTCATCATTAATGACCTCGAAAAAAGGTTAAGTTGACCCAGCAATAGCCACTGGACACGTGTAATGGGAGACGTAGCCTAGTACAGATGGAGCAATAGTCTTGGGCAAAGGCTGATGATTCAAAAATTGAAAAGTCTCAACTCCCAACCTGTAGAGCAAGCCACGAGTTAAAGGACTTATGTTATATGAGAAAATTGGTTCATCTTGGATGGATGTGCAAGAAGCCCAAGAGCAATAAAAGTACAGGTCAGAAGAACTATCCATATTGCTATGCCTGTAATCTACATCGTGAGTGTGATCCCTTAGCTCGAACTCGAACCTGACAGAGTAAGTTCGATATCTCTATCTTGATAATATGAATGACCCCGAACTATGCGATCTAGTTAGCGAAGTGTGGGTAGCGATATGAAGCTCGCTAGGCAGAAGGCCGAGTCATGTCTTACCCTAACGGACAAATGGGGTCTTGTCTGTAGAAGACGGCTTACAGTAGTCAAAAGTAGAAGATTTGGCCTGTAAATTCTATCTTGTACAATAAATGATGATGTAATAGGTTTACTACATATGCAATTACCATTGCAACCTCCTTCCCTCTATAAATACGAGGAGGGACCCCCTTTGTAGGGAGAGACTGAGATTACATACTGAAACTCTACCAAAACGGAGATAAAAAACTATAGAAATATTGTCTCAATAACACACTACCGTGGGCGTAGGGTCCAGTAATGTCTGGATTTGATTGAATCATGTTAAATCAGTGCCTCCTTCTTCTCTTCTATTCCCTTCATTTCTATCTATTTTGTTGCTCTATTTTATCGAAACCGGTTGAAGGCCAAAGATCCCATAAGAATCCCCCTCATTGACTGGAGTTTGGACTTTTACTAAAATCCGATGTCAACAGGTGTGTTAAGTTTATTATTATTATTATTATTGTTGAAATTTATTGGGTTATGTTATGGGTATTTCTTGAAGCATGAAAATGGGTTGGTAAGAGCCCGATAGACAAGCCCAATTTATAGAGGCCTACTCCAATCAGAACTAAGCTCATTGAAACAAGGCATTAGGTCACTGAGAGTGAACTTCAGGTCGCTGAGAGAGGGTCATAGTGGCAGCCTTAAGTCATTGGGAATGAGGTATAGCCCACAGATCGGAGCACCCACATTATGGTTAAACCTAAGAACGAAACCAACTTACATGGCCAACTTGTAGGAATTAACTTGTGCGACTAATTAATTATTTTCATGGAAATTCATAAAGCAAATTACAATTTTGGAATCTTTCCTTTTTTGACATATTGTACCCCCCAAACACTATAAATAGAGGTTAAGATCATTATACAGAAGGCATGAAAAAATGGATATAATAGAGATCAAGCTATCAACAGCATACAAAAATATCTGTAAATACATCCCCAAAAATAAATTACCATGGACATAGGGGTCGATTAATCGATTTTAGCCGAACCAGGTTAAAAATTCCTTATGTCCTCCTTCTTTTTCCTCTCTCCAACTCCTTCTCCCTGTATCTCTCTTTATTTTATCAAACTATAGTTTGGGGTTTCAAGAACTTCTCTAGTTGATGTAATCCCACCGCCAACATTTTGGTGCTAAAAGGAAGGCCTAAACTACATTCTCGTTGATTTCTTACATTTTGATTAATTTTTTGTTCAGTAACAATGGCTAGAGGAAGAACCACCCGAAGTTCTGGCACTCCAACTAACTAGCTGGAAGGTCATATTGAATAACATTGGGAATTGGTTCATCTTGTGGCAGGCACTTCTGTCACTCCCACTCTAGGAACAACCACTGGCTTACCCCCCACACTCCACCATCAGCTTGTTATTATACCTGGATCTAATACAGTGCAAACATGGCACCAGTGTCAGGATGCGCTTGAAAACACAGTAAAAAATTGGCTGAGGCAGTTAAAATGCTGACACAAGCACAAACCATGGGTATGCAAAGATAGGATAGAGTTGCTATGCCTAAAGGAGTACTCCAACAACCATGACATGGAGCTTAGAAGGAGTGGTCAGCTAGACAAGCGCATCAACATGCTGATTAGCTTGCTCCTCCAACTTGTGGACGAGATCAAATGTCAACTGGACACATAAGGATTATAATGATCAGTGATGTGAGAGTTTGCATCAAGCAGAAAGCTTGAACAAGACTAGACAAGAGCATGTCTCAGGTCAACATTCGTTGGGTCATGGGCAGAAAAAGCATGGTACCTTAGATCATCACTCCTATGATCATGAAAGTAGAAGGAGTTAGCAATATTCTAGCCAACAATCTGAGACTTATGACCCCAAGGGTAGAAGAGTTATTCCAAAGAGTGAATCAGTTATAAGAACACTCTTAGGAGTAGGGTAGCTAAGAATACTATAAGAAGAGGACCCTATTCTCTAGTAAGATCGAAATAAAGCCTCTCCCTCGTAAATTTAAAATCCCCATAATTTCACAATACAATAGGGATAGTGACCCTTATAACCACCTGGACGTATTCAACATACAGATGGATCTCTATATGACTAGTCCATTAGTCAAATGCCATGTTTTCCTAGCTACTCTTGGAGACTTAACTCAAACGTGGTTTAGGAGTCTCCCAACATGCAGTATTGGTGGTTACGAAGAGTGTCAGAAGAGGTTTACTAACCAATACAAGGCACTAAAATGGCAGTTCACACCATCTTACTACCTCACAATGGTCTTTCAATGGAAGAGTGAGTCGCTAAAATACTACATCACCTGCTTCAAATAGGAGATCAACAATGTAGAAAGTCCCTCCAACGAGAGCATCCTAACAGTGATCATGGTAGGCCTACGCAAAGATAGAGAGCTATACAAGAGCATATATAAGTCTACAGCGTGTGACTTAGCTGAATTTTATGAACAAGCTACTAAGTAAATTAGGTGGGAAAAAACCTTCTGTCTAAGAAAGTCCAACCAAAAGGAGGGAGCAAATACTATCAGCCAAAGTAAAAAAAGAAGAAATGGTGAAAAAGGCAAGGAAGGCTAGATGGATGGCTCAAGTAATCAAGTTGCAAAGAAGGCTAGGAGTAAGCGATCTCAGCGTCTAGGTTGCCATGATAACTACAGCATTCTATCAGATACACAGGATAGAACCTTTGCAATAGAAAAGAATAAGGAGGACTTTGGGAAGCCAAATGCCATAAAGATCCCAAACAAACTCATAAATGGAAACAAGTCTTGTGTCTATCATGATGAAGTTAGGCACAACACTTCAGATTGTTAGGCACTTAAAGATTCAATCGAAGATTTGACTAGAAGAGATCACTTGAGAAATTATGTGGTGCGGCCTGCGGGTCAATGACCTTAACAACACCAGCGGACACCCGAACAAGAGGAAGTGGTTGCCATGAGAACAATATTCACCATCCATGGTTGGCCTCATATCATAGGAACATCGAATAGGTCACATGAACGCTACGTGCGAGAGACAAACCATGTCCTATTGGTAGGTCATGGTGAATCTGAGAGGCTTGCCAAGAAGACTAAAATGACCTTAGACAACATCACCTTTACGAATGAAGATACACGAGGAGTATGCTCTTCTCATAATGACGCATTGGTTATCTGAACAAGAGTCAGTAATGCCAAAATACAAAGAATAATGATTGATTTTGAAAGCTCGATAAATGTCATGTACAAAGGATGCTTTGATCAAATAGGTTTATGCTTAGACCAACTGAGACCTTCCCCTGAACCCCTCTATGGCTTCATGGGAGATGCAATACTACCAGTAGGGCATGTCAGACTTCCCATCACTCTAGAAGATTCAAACCACCAAGCCACTATCCTAACAGATTTTCTAACAATAAATTATCCTTTAGCGTACAATGTAGTGTTGGGGTAACTTACAATGAATGACCTAGACATGGTCAAATCTACCAGAACCCTTACCTTCTGATTCGTAACTTTAAATGGGGTTGGATGTGTGTAGGGTGAGTAGCAAGTAGCTCAACGCTATTATAAGGATGCGATCAAACTAGGTGTAAAAGGGAAGAAGGTCAATATGGTGTTTGGCAAAAAATGTCAAGTTGAAAGTACATCAAGAATTAGCCACAACCTCGACACTCGTGAGGTAGATATCAAAAAAAATAATTGGACCAATAAAAGAGCTCGAAGATGTGTAAGTCAGTGAGGTAGATGCTGAACGATGCCTTAAGATGGGAAAAAACCTATCTCCAGACATAAAGATCTAGCTAGCTAAATTTCTTAAGGAACATTTGGACATTTTCGCTTGGAACTATGAAGATATGGTAGGAATTGATCCTAAAATCATGTCATGTAGGCTCAATATCGAACCTTTTTATAAGCCAATTCACCAAAAAAGGATGCTTATGATCGTTGAGTGCTATGCCACTCTCTAAGAAGAAGTGGACAAACTTTTATCCATTAAGCTTACTAAAAAGCTCACTACCCAACTTGGGTAGCCAACCTTGTGCTTGTGAAGAAGAAGAATAGGAAGTAGAGAACTTGTGTTAATTTCACAAACCTTAGTAAAGCATGTTCGAAGGACAGCTTCCCTTTTCTAAGAATTGATTAGCTCGTGGATGCAACTACTAGTCATAAACTTCTCAACTTCATGGATGCTTAGTCAGGATACAATCAAATCCCCATGAACCTATAAGATAAGGAACACACTTCATCCATCACTAACCATGACTTGTATTATTATAAGGTGTTGCCCTTCAGATTAAAGAATGCAGGGGAAACTTATCAGCAATTAGTGAATATAATGCTAAAGGAAAAGATAGGGAAGACAAAGGAGGTATACACGGATGATATGCTGGTGAAATCTGAATAGGTAGCTAACCACATGCATGATCTTAAGGAAATGTTCCAAATTCTAAGGAAATATCGAATGAAGCTGAATTAACTCAAATGTGCATTTGGAGTGGCATCAAGAAAGTTTCTCAGATTTATGGTAAATAATAGGGGAATCGAGGTGAATCCTAAAAAAATCAAAGCTCTCATTGACATGAGGTTGCCAACCAGAGTTAAAGATGTTCAAAGCCATAACAGCCAAGTCGCAGCACTTAGTAGATTCATTCCAAAAGTGATAGATAAGTGTGTCCCCTTCTTTGATGCATTGAAAAAGGCAAAGCACTTTGAATGGACCGAGCAATGCAAAGTTGCCTTTTAACAGCTTAAGGATTACATGGGTTGAGCTTCTCTCTTATCCAAACCAAAGGAAGGTGAAAAGCTTATTGTCTACCTATGGGTATCTAAGCATGCTCTCGGTGCGGCCCTCATACAAGAAGCAGATGGAGCACAGTTTTTAGTTTACCATGTGAGCAAAAGATTATTAGATGCTAAAGCAAGATACTTCCAAGCACAGAGCATAGTGGTGCTAGTATAGTTCCCACTAATGCAAATCCTGTAGAAGACTAATGCTTTAGGTCGTTTACTTAAATGGGAAGTCGAACTAGCTTAGTTTGACATTAAGTATTAACCGAGACTAGCAATCAAAGGACAAGCCTTAGCAGATTTTATTGTAGAATTCATAAGCCCAACAAAGGAGGGAATAAAGGCCCCAGAGGCTTCATATTAAGAGTTATATGTTGATGGGTCATCAAGCAAACAAAAGGCTTAGGTAGGAATGCTTCTTATCAACCTAGAGAAAAACAAAATCCTTTGTGCACTAAGATTTGGTTTTCAAGCCACAAACAATGAATCTAAATATGAAGCATTGCTGGTAGGGCTTCATCTAGCAAAAGAGATGCAAGCTAAAAACCTAAAAAATTTTAGCGACTCCAAGCTTATAGTTTGTCATGTACGAGATGAATACTAAATAAAGGGATTAAAATGGCCATTTATCTTCAAAAGGTTAGGGAACTACTTGATTCTTTTCAACAATACAAGGTCAATCTAATTCCACAAGCTCAGAGCACACATGCAAATGCATTAGCTTGTTTAGCCACAACAAGAGATGCAAATTTCCTCAGAGCAATTCTAGCAGAGTTCCTTCCATCATCAAGCACAGACCAGAAAGATGCTATGATGGCAATTACTATGACATAGGACTCATGGATGCATCCAATCCTAGATTACTTGCAAGATTGCAAGTTGCCACAAGATAAACTAGAAGCACATCATCTTTAAGCTTGAGCAGCTAGATATTGTATCTTCAATGACATGTCAAATAAAAAGAGATTCTCCATTCTACTCTTAAGGTGTATAGACGGCAATGATTGTGTCACCATCCTGAAGGAAATTCAAGCTGACCATTGTAGGAACCATGCTGGAGGGCTATCTCTAGCTCAAAAAGCACTCCGATAAGGATTTTATTGGCCCACCATAAAGCAAGACACCCTTAACCTCACAAAAAGATGTGACAAATGCCAAAGTTTTACTAAAATCCCATGAACTCCACCAGTTTACTTGTAACAAATGGTTAGTCCCTAGCGTTTCACAATCTAGGGCATGGATTCGATTAGACCACTCCTAACAAGTCATGAAAATTGTAAATATGTGGTAGTAGCTATTGCCCATTTTACTAAATGGGAAGAGGCTAAGGAACTCATGGAAATATCTTTTTTGAAAATTGAAAAATTTGTATGGGCTAGTATTATCTATAGATTTGGAGTCTCACAATAGATTGTGATTGATAATGGGACCAAGTTTAATAGTGAGCAACTCATCAAGTTATGCAACAACCTTAAAAGTATGAAGAGCTTCTCAATCATAGACCATCTTCAAGCCAATAGGCAAGTTGAAGCTTTTAATAAGATCATCAAACAGATCTTAAAAACAAGTTGGAGGCCAAGATGGGAGCATGGGTAGACAAGCTACAGAAAGTACTTTCGGATTATAGAACCATAACTCATAGCACCATAGGAGAAACTCCTTTCTCGATGGTATACGAATCTAAAGCCTTAATCCTTGCAGAACTTAAAGTGACTTCATAGTGAAAAGTAACATTCGACCTAGAAGTTAATGATCAACTACTCACTACAAATCTTGATCTCATAGAAGAGACTTGAGAAATAGCTGACCTCTAAATTGTGACCTACCAGCAATGGTCGTAAGGTACTACAATAGAAAGGCCTAAGTTCAGAGCTATAAAACTGTCAACATTGTATTACGCATTATTCTTCCTAGAGCTCACAAGGCTAGTGAAGGGACAGTAGGTCCGAACTATTAAAACCCTTACATGATCAAAAAAGACTTAGGAAATGGAGCTTATTATTTAGCGAATATGAATGGAGATAAATTCCTATGAGCTTAGGATGTTAAGTAGCTCTGCCCATACTATCAATAAATTTTAATTTGCTCTCTTATTCCTATGACATTATATCTTTGCTTATTAATCTCTCAATAGATTGATTAAATTGTTATGTAGGAAGCAAACTATTCTCAGGCCAAAAAAAAGCCATTTTACTAGTCGATGCTCATTCAAATAGACCAAAGAATCATTATCTGTGACCCACTGAGTGACAAGATTACTGTGGCATGACCCATTGAGTAACACGATTGCTATGGTGTGGCCTATTCATACTATCAAAAGCACATCTTTCAAGTAACCTATCTGAACACTTAATGCATCTCTTACACAACATGTCTGATCACTCAATTCATTAGTAGCTAAGGCACAACTTACCAAGTATACCTGAAAAATATATATTACCTTGCTCAAGCAAATATACATTGTCTTGGTTGATCTAACAAATATACATTGCCTTGCTTGGTAAATACACATTGACATGGATAGCAGACAAATATACATTGCTTGCTTGGTAAATATACATTGTCATGGTTATCTAACTGAGGATACATTTATGCAGCTTATTGGGAATTCAATTTGTCAAATACTTATTGAGCTATGATTTGCTAGCAGAAGTGTTGCATGTAATCGATAGAGCATTAATTGTGGAAACCAAAGAACAAAGCATAAATATTGTCATTTAGAAGCCTTTTTCTGGGAGGTGAATGTATATATCAAAGTTTTACAATGGAACTCAAAAATTACAACGTCATGGCCTATTAAGAAGACTAACTTTTGGAAGTTGAGCTTTTGTGAAATGAAGGATCAATACATAGGACAAGTAGGTTGTCCATCATTTGTTCATTAGTAGCCACCATGACTTACACACTGCACTCCTTTTGAATAGTGCCCTGGGCTAAAGAAAGTCCACCTACAAGCTGCACATCCTCATTGGGAGAAGCTACCTTCTCATCCTCCTCAAAGCCTTTAATGGCTTCATGAACATTCCCACCAAAGTAGGAGAAATCCATCTCTAGGTGCTTTTCCCATAAGGTGAACAAGAAGTTTGTGGAGGTATTATCCTTTGCTTTTGCCACCAACTTGGTGGTTTTTGCCTTAGCTTGAGCAATCTCTTCTTTTGCTAAAATAGCTTCATTCCTAGCCACTTCTGTCTCCTTCTGAGCAGCCTTAGCTCTCTGCACTACTACATCTAGTTCATCTTTTACTCTTACTAGCTCCAAAGTAAGGCTAGACTTGACAACCTCGTGGTTTGCTACCTTGCAAGATAAAGCATCCTTGGCCTCTTTCTTGGTAGCTTCGACATTTCTTGTTATGTCTCTTAGCTCCAATGCCTCAGCTCTTATGGTGGCCAAGTTACCCTTGAGCTTCTTCTTCTCTTCCTCCCAAACTAGAAGCTTGTCCCTTAATTTAATTGTTTTCAACATGCTCTACAAAATCAAATAATTACATTAACTCATGCAGAGACAAAAGAATCAAATTTAGAGGGTCTAACTTACTAGTAGACCATGAAAAACTATATAACCCATCAGGCCTTCCTAAACATCTCTGACTCTAGTGCTTGGGTATGGGTTCCCAAAGTCTGGTCCACATTTTCCTTGAGGAAGTTGAAATAAGCTCTCATTCTTGGGTAAAGGCCATTAGGTGGCCCTTCAACTTTGGCATTAAATGAAACTTGCTCAGAAGCAACTTCTTTCCCTTTGTCCATTCTTTGCTTTTTAGTAGAAGGTTCGTTCGGGGGTGGAACCTTGATCGTCTTGACCATATGCAATTGCAAAATGGATACCAGTGCCTATGAGGACACTACTCTATAGCTGGAGAAGATTGACTTTTGGTAGCAAGAGCAATAACAACCAAAGTGGATGAATTCGTAATAGCAGTAGTGTCAACAGACCAAGTACAAGATCGGGGAGCACAAAGGTTCAGCCTTGCCATTCTTCTAGACTCTTAGAAGTTTTCTGAACCAACCTCTCTGATTGGGCAAGCTCTGATGTCTTCAATAAGCTCAATGTTTAGTGCTAGAGCAAGCTTTTGTGAGCATAAAAGTTTCCCATCAAATTTGAGGCCATTTCTGAAGTCACTCACTGTAGCAAATTAAACTAGCACTTTAACTTCCTTGACCTCTAATGCTAGCTTCTCCTTACCAGCTCCCTTTACAAAATAAAACAAAAATATCAGATCGAGAAAGAAATAAGCAATTTGATGCAAGCTCATGCATCCTTAGCTTGCTTACCGAGAGTAAGGGTGAAACCAAAATTGTGAAGATGACACAAAGATGGGCAAGAAATGTTAAACCAGTGGGTTTTGTAATTCTCTGTGTTAGATTTTCCCTTTGCATCACTTTACGACAAAATCTTCTTATACTCAATTTGCTGGGCCTAAAGATAATAAAACCTGTGCTGATAACCCATGCTCTTAATGCTATAAACATAGCAAAAAACCCTTACAGAAGGGCAAAAGAGGTTATTCCTAAGATAAACAAGGGCAAGGGTGGTGAGTTGAGAATAGGAATTTGGGTGAGCTGGCACAGGCAAAGTTTTAGTTTGTTTAGCAATTCTACAATATAAGGGTGAACTGTGAACCTAAGTGCAACATCAAGGTGGTGAGTGTTAATAGCAATGAAGCCTGAAGGGGGATAGGTTGCATGGTCACTGAGAGAGGGTGCCAAAATACGATAGCCCTCGGGAAGATGATTTGTTTCAACTATGTCCTTAAGCTCGTCAAGTCTAATGGTCGAGCAATAATGCTTAAACATTACATGAGCCAAGGAACTCGGATGACTAATGACTTGATGAGCCTTAATAGGATCAGGATGAATAACAAAATCCTCTGTGACCTCATCGCACCTAGAGGCCGCTTCATCTATAGCATGTACTAACTCCTCACTATGGGCTGGAGAATGAGACTCATGAACACTCCCTATTAGGCAACGGTGGCATTTATGAGTTAAAACCATCTACAAACAAGGAGGAAGAATGGTCAGGTCACTGTAAGTAGACCATACCAAAGAACTAGGACTAACAAGGAGGTTTCCTATGAAGCAAGCCATACAACACGTTAGGTTACCATGCCTGAAATCCAATCCTGAGGGGCTCAATGAACAAACCCATCAGCTTACTAAACCCTATGAAATGGAAGGCTAAGTCCAAGCTACCTCCCTAAAACCAGCGTGCAAAATTTCTAGCAAGCTCACAAAACACAAGAAACCCACAAAGCCAAAAATTCATAAGAAGCAAAGGGCCTAGAGTCTGAAGAAACTTATTGTATTAAGAAAGTAAGAACAAGCTCTGAGCAAAGGATGGTCAGTGAAAATTAGTCTCTAGCAATCTGAAATTTGGAATGTTTTATGACAAACTAGATGAAACAAGAAAATAAAGAACAACGACATCTGTGGGTAAGCTTGGAAGCAAAAATGACAGTTTTCAAAGTGACAAATGAGAGAGAAAAAGGGTTTCTTCTCACCTTATAACTTGATTAGCCTTACCATTGGATCTAGAGGCCAATCAAGTACCCCCGATTTGATGGTCTAATAAAAAGCATTACTACCATGCTATCGAATATAGGAAACTATGTGCATTAAATGCAATAATAATGATACAAATTGGCACAGATAAAATGGTGGAGCAAAAAGTCTAAATGATGGTGTGACAAATCACTATTGTTAGCTTTTATTAGCAGACTACAACTCCTAGTCTATAGATCATACTGAGAGCTAAGGGGCTAGTGTTGTGAGTGTTTCTTGAACCATATGAGTGGGCTGGTAAAAGCCCGATAGATAAGCCTAGTTTATAGAGGCCCACTCCAATTAGAACTAAGCTCATTGAAACGAGGCTTTAGGTCATTGAAATTGAACTTGAGGTCACTATTCGAGGGCTAAAGTGGTAGCCTCAGGTCATTAGGAATGAGGTATAGCCCATAAATTGCAGTGCCCACATTGTGGTTAAGACCAAGAATGGGACCAACTTGCATGGCCAACTTGTAGGAATCAACTTGCATGACTAATTAATTATTTTCATGGAAATTCATAAAGCAAATTGCAATTCTGGAATCTTTTCTTTTTTGACATATTGTACCCCCCAAACACTATAAATAAGGGTTAAGATCATTGTACAGAAAGCATGAAAAAATGGATACAACAGAGATAAAGCTATCAATAGCATTCAAAAACTCTGTAATCACATCCCCAAAAATAAATTACTATGTACATAGGGGTCGATCAACCGATTTTAGCTAAACCATGTTGAAAATTCTTTGTGTCCTCTTTGTTCTTACTCTCTCCATCTCCTTCTCTCTTTACATTATTAGACTACAGTTTGGGGTTTCAAGAACTTCTTTAGTTGACATAATTCCACCATCAACAAGTTAACAAAAAATAGTGTAAAGTAAAAAATGAAAATTAAAAAAATGATTTGATTGGTTTTTGAAAGCCATAACTAATTTTTGTAAATTCAAAGCTATCCAACTGTTGAAATAATGTTATTAA
>JANHAO010011637.1:0-16849 GCA_026873985.1 Saraca asoca | reverse complement strand
TCACTTAAGGTTCATTCAATTGATGAAAACCATAACAAGAAGCCTTGGAATGATTTATGAATCCCTCCTAAGTAGTCAAGATTCAATCAAGCAAAGAACACATCAAAAGCTCAATGCATTGCCTAGTTTTCCTATCCTCTTCTATGATAGATCATGAAGCCACAATCTTATTGAAATCTAAACATCATAAATCCATTCCATTCAGATTTCACAATTAAAACAGAGAGGAAATAGGAGATAACTGACTAACAATTGAAGGCAAGATGAAAGAACAAGATCTCTTCATTAATCTTCAAGCTTGCAACCCCTTGGACTGGTTATAGCAGTTAGCCTTCCATAGAGGCAGAGAAACACAAAGAAAAAGAAAGAAAAATGAGCTAACCTAAGCTACCAAGAACTAAGCTAAAACTACACTAAAAACTAAGCTTATAAACTGAACTAAAAGACTCTTCCACAAAATGGTTTCACCCAGGTAAAAGGGGAAGGCAACATGCTTAGTGGAAGTAGGCAAAAAGCTGACTAGATTGCTTCTACCTCTGCCTTCACGTGTGGAGCTCTTTGGTAGACTATTTTCTTTGCTTCTTTTGCTCTCTTTTAGGTCTCCATCTGGCTGAGTATGTATTGGATCAAAAGATAATACAATGGGCTCAAGATCTATGCCAATTGGGGCTAAGAAAGTCTGATTCAGCATCAGCCCATTTTATAGCAACTCTATCTCTTTGTTACAGCCAATATTTGACGCCTATAATGACATTTTCAGCTCAGGAAGTCTGCATAGGAAGTGTGGCTTTATGTCTTAACTTCCATTTGGGCCTAGTTTCATATCAATTAGACCTATATAACTCAAGTTATTATCCATTGAATGCATGAAGACAATTAGACAAATGTAGCTCAAGATATGACCCAATTGTAGAAATTGCACAATTATGCAGAATTATGCAAATGATGCCAATTGACACAAATTCACAAATACACACTAACACAGCTGGAAGTAAATCATTTTGGCCCTTAAAATGCTAAGTAGGAGGATAAATAAATGCATCAAATATTGTGTTATTAGCTACATAGTCCTATGTAATTAGTTTTTCTTAACTTGCATTCTTATCATTAATGTATCGTATGTTTGGTAGTAAAATATTACATTTATAATATCAAATAATTAATTATTTTAATTTGCAAGAGAATTTCAACAAAAGAAAGGAGGACTTGGCACAAGCTTAAGCACAGAGAGGTCATGAGGGCTTTGGGGACATGGCTAGTGATGTGGCAAGGTCATCTGATCCTAATTTAATTATAAATGGACACCATGGGCAGGACTAAGAAGGGATGAGTCTATGGGTTAGGGTTTGAAGCTACCATAGGAACGATTTTATCGACTAATGTATCTCACATCGAGAACATGTCACATGTTGCACTGGAGCAGCACATGCATGTTGTTGCTAAGATGTAGCAAAAATGCCAGTTATTTTCACTTGGATAGAGCACTTTTTATAAACTCATGAGCAGGGCTAGCATCCACCACCTCATCTTAATCCATATGGCTACCATCAGTCCCATGCCTACTAGCAACCACCTCCTGCTTATATATATCCATCACAACCGTAACCATCACTACAGCTGATTTGACCACTATCAACTATAGGCAGTAGATCGCCCACTAGCATAGAATAACAATAGTAGCAGGATGCTACTTGAGATTATGAGACTAATGATCCCTCTCCAATCTTGACTTGTAGTTATTTTTTTCGTTTTTAATTGAATAATATATTTCATACATTATTGATTTGAATAATATAATTTATAAATTATTTTATTTATTTTATATATTCATAACCATTCATGCACATCATATTTTAATTTTTATTATATATTAAATATTAATTTTTAGAAATTAGAATTAAAAATATTGAAATTAATTTTTAAAATTAGTTTAATAAAAAATTAAAATAGAATTTCAAAATACTATATTAATTAAAATTTTAAAAAATATATTTATTTCAATGGATTTCTAATGACTTTTAGAATAGAATTTTTGAAAAATTTCTGATGGAATCTACAACGAATTTTTCAATAGATTTTTTATGAATATTCTAATGGATTTCCAATAGATAAAAGAGAAAAACAATCTATGAAAAATCTATCCTCACAAAATCCATCAAAAATTTATTTTTGATAGAAAAAATTTTCCAATGATAATGTTATTGACAACCATTTTCCATCAGAACTTGGTATTTCTAATGGAAATATCATAATTTCTAACAAACATTTCCATAAAAAATCATACTCTTTTTTGTAGTGACTATTGCTCTGTTCTATAGGATAAGACAATCCAAACCCAAGAGAGGATCAATTGGGTGTTTTCAAAACTTTCATAATTTTTAAAGTTATCATTGAAAAACATTTGATTTTGGGAGCTATAAGGATGATTTTAAGTTTAACAACCTAAGATAGCATTATGAAGATGTTTGTACTTAAGATATAACAAACCAAAACACTTATGCAAAGTAGCACATTCAACTATAATAGATAATACATCAAAAAGCACATTTATGTATAAATATCACACCTTTCAGGTATTTCAACATCTAACTAACAAGATAATCTTTGAAGCTCAATATATCCAACGATTTATATCAACAAAAACATAACATGTTTATTATTCAAATATGCAATATCATAGAGCCAATAGGCCAATAATTTCAAACAATTTAAAGTTTGCAACTTAAATTGATCAATATCAATAAGAATAAGATATTTAACACAATATAAATTGCTAGAATATAAAGAGAGTAGGGAAGGAGAAATCAAACTCAAGATTTATAGTGGTTCCTCCGTGAAATCCACTCTTCAGGCTTAAACAAGCTTGGGCTACTTCTTCACTATCCCTTCAAATTTCACTTGGCACTTGATGGAGCCTTACAATCTCTTTGCTCCTTGTTAAGGGAATCACTTTTTACAAGGGATACCTCAATTTCTTAAAAAATTTCTAAGGAATACTTCACCCTCAAAGTGTTTTTCATAGGGATGAAATAACCTTTTTACAAATCCAAAGGGACCTCATTCTTTACCACTCAAAAAGATTTAAATAATGAACAACTCACAAAAACTCTCTCAAAGAGTAGATGAAACAAATGAAACATCGAGAATAGAATAATTTCACAATAAAAGCTCAAATCTTGATTTTGATCAAAGAAAGAGAAATAGATGAAAAATGATGAAGCTCAAGCTTTTTATATATTGTATTTGATGGTTCTTAGTTTATATAAGAAGCTTATAATATTTTATAGCCATTTGGAACACTTTTGGAGGAAAACTAGATGTTATTTTTTAATTTAATCCAAATGAGTTGACTCACTAAGATAGGATTTCAAACTTTAAAAAGTTCATAACTTCTTTGTTTCAAGCCAGTTTTAAGCAAAAATCCTATTGTTGGAAAGATATTTGAGTCTAATTTAAAATTGCAATAGTTTCATGCTCATATCATAGGTAAGTTTGGAGATATTGTGAAAATAGTGAGTAAATATCTTGGTTGTTAAAAATTGAATTATAGACTCAAATTGAAAAAGTCATAAATTTTTTGTATCTTGATCATTTTAAGCGAATGGTAAGTCCATTGAATGATTCATGTGAAACAAATTTCACTATTAAATCATAAGAATTTTGTAAGATATGATCAAAAGTTAGGTCAAAATCAAAATGTAATACCTCAAAAAAAATTATCGAGGGACCAAAATAAAACTTCTTAAATTTTGTTGGGGATATAATGTAATTTCTTAGTTTTCAGGAGGGCTTATTTGAAGTTGGTGAAAAATTTTGGGGTCAAACTGTAATTTTTTCCATTTCTTTTTTTGTATAAATTTCTCCAGTCGGCTTCTCTCTCTTCTCCCACGAGCTCTCTTAAAGCTTCTCCTGGCATCTTCCTCTTTTCATCCACTTCCATCTTTCTCCAATGACTTCCTCCTTTTTCAGCCATTGCCATTGCTCTTCCTTTTTTGGCGTCTTGTTCTCCTGGTGGTGCTACAACTCTAGCTAAAGCCAAATTCCATAGCCACTACTATCGCTGCATTTTTTGACTATTTTTCTTCCTTCAGCCTGGTGAGATTCACACCCACTCTGGCATATGGGTGGCCTTTTAGTTCATGGCAAGTTGTTCATTGGCACTTTAGACTCTATGCAGTTCAATTAACACCCACATTATGAATATGTCAAAAATCTCTGTATTTCCTAAATCTTGTCTTCCTTCTTATATACTTAACTATTCTTACTTAAGGTTGATAGGCCCATTCTGCTACTCTTTTATTGCACTCTTACTTCCTAAAATCCAAATTACAGAATACCAATTCTAGATCCTTGAAGGTCATTATGAACTCTAGAGCTAGCTATTTGATAAGGGATTGTAGGCTATTAATGAGAATGACAGAAGTGTGAGTGCTTAACTAGTGACTCCCTAGAGGCTTGAATTGAGGATGAAAATACTAATGATTAAGTTTTATGTAAAATTTATGTTTGTGCTGCTAGAGTCCATTAAACATTAGATTTGAATCGTCCTATCTAAAGTGTATAATTAAGTGACTAATGGTCGTAAATTTGGATAGAGTCCTTAGATATCCATATAGACAGCTTATCAATAATGCTCATGAACTCCATCACCTCTTCTTTATTTCCAGAAAGTTCCTTCACTACTATTTGTCTAAATATTCCTATTGTTGATCCTCCTCATGGTGGTTTGCTAAGTTATCATCCCTATTTACCCTAACCACTAGTTATACTTTTAGCAATTCCTCAGAAACCTAGTTTTCAAGTTCCACCACTATGATGTGAATCACATGTGACCCACCCTTCTCTATTGCACAGGAACCTAATATTTCATACATTTTTTAGTGTTGGACAAAAATTCACATCATTCTTTAAATATAGGGTCCTAGAATTACCGTAGTCCACCCCATCACCACCTCCTCCTCCTGGTCTCTTCCACCAAGAAGCATTACGGACTTTGATACCATTGACTCTATTGTTACTTCTAGCATGTCGTGACTTTTTCCATCATTGCCATCATCCATACTTGCAATTTATTATGGTCTTCAGGTTTTAGACTGATCATCAAATGCATTTTTTGGTGAACTTCCACCTAGCATTGGGGGTCTTAGAAGCTTGCAAGCCATAAATATATCCATAAATAATATTTTTGGTTCTATCCTGGTTAGCATAAGGGAACTTAAATCCTTGTACATTCTTGACTTGAGTGACAACAAGCTTAATGGAAACATTCCTTCTGAAATAGAAGGGGTAGTTTCACTTAGTGAACTAAGGTTATAAAAGAACTTTCTCAATGAGAGGATTCTAATCCAAATTGAAAAATGCTTATTCTTAACATCTTTGACTCATTCCCACAACAAGCTTATTAGCTCAATCCGTACAGTGATTGCAAACATAACTAAACTTGAGTATGTAGACTTCTCATGGAAAGAGTTCTTTAGAAGTTTACCTAAGGATTTGATAAATCTACCTCATCTGGTTTTCTTTAATGTCTTACATAACTACATGTAAGGTAAGCTACTAGTGGGTGGTTTATTCAATACAATCTCTCCCTCATTCGTTTTCATTAATTCATCATTATGTGGCTCTATTGTTAATAACTCATACCTTTCTAATCATGCCAAACCTATTATCCTTAATCCTAATTCTTCTAACTCTAATTATAGATCTTTATCTCAGAATTAGTGCCATAAGATGATTGTACTCAGTATCTCTACCCTTATTGCCATCAGTGTGGTGGCTATTATTGTCCTTAATATCCATGTGCGATATTCGATATCACATTCTGCTACTCCTTTTGCATTCTTTGATGGTGAAGACCTTAGTTGTTCACCCACAAATGATCTGGTAGATGCTAATGTGAAAAGAGTAGGAAATGTTTAGGTTGGATATGCTTACCGTGGCAAGATAGTGGAAATCTGCCCTGCTCAGATTGTATGGCCTTGCTCTGCTCCATTCAGCTATTTCCTTATTTTTGGCAAGACTGACTTCTCAGATTAGTATTCTTTTCTAACCAGACCTTTCAATTCAACTGGATGAAGTTACTCACTGATAAGTTTATTCAGGTTCAAGAGCGCAATTGCCTAGCTATTCAATTTTTCGATTTTGCTGTAGAACACTCACTGAGGCACTTGATGTTGCCCAAAATCTTAGCTTTCCATTGAATAAGCAGGCCTTTGTCCCTCAACAGTTATCAAAGAGCTACATCTAACTACTCTAACCAGTCTTGCCAACTATAGTACTCCCCAAATTATGATTCTTAACTACCTATTTGGTCACTTATTTAATAGCTTCCCATGGGACTATAAATAAGTGTTGAAGAGTTCTACAAATCTTTCCCTTTCACAAACAATGTTGCTATTCGAGATCAATCACAAACCACCATTTTGCTACAGTTCCTAGATGATTAAACTATCAAACTTTCCTAACCTCAACCAACCTTATAAACACAATTGCCCTGTGTGAGTCAAACTACTGTTGCGTATCCTATGCAAGCTATGGTTACCAATTTGAGTTGAAAGAAAATTTTAGTGCAATAGATATTGCATCAGATAGGGTAGTTGTGCTTAGCTTGATGTTTGAATCTGAATGTCCATAAAGGCCTAGTAAAAGTTCCTCTAAGACTTGAACTTTCTTCTACTTTCTTCTTAAAACTAATGCAATTGTCTCTTTTCCTCATTTCTTTTGTCTCCATCAATACATATATATTTATTACGCTTGCACATCTATACACCATCACTTGTTTTTACCCTCAGTACTACTTATTCATATTCTTCTATGTGGGAATCTTTGAGTTCAAGTAATTGCAGCTTTTAGTGATATAGAATGCTCTAATAGGTCTCACTATTGTAGGTAGTTTATTGATATTCCAAAATATTCTACCAATTAAACACTCTACCATGTTCAGATGATGTTGTTAGAGTTGACAACATCTCGGCTACTACTACTACTTCTATTGAATTACCTTGTCACTTAGTAGTGGATAATAACAATTTCCAAGTTGAAGAATCCAAACCAAAAGCAACCAAGTTAGATATGTTAGATCAATTGATCAAAACCCATTAAATTGTTATGGAAAAGAAGTGCTGCTTTTGAAGAAACTGGTCAGCTATCAAATTGGGAAAGGAACCACTTTTAAAACCCTAATGGAAATATTGAAGAATTTCAACTGGTTCCAAGAACACTTGATTCAAATGTAAAGGGTTTCTCTTATTGGTCATGGTAGTTTTAGTAGTCATGATAATGAGTTGAATGAAACTAGAAATAAAGTTAGAATAATACATTACCTGTTTCTAGCTATTTGTAGGAAGCCTTTGCAGGAAGAAGAAGTACAGTTAAAGGATAGAGTGAATAGCCATAAAAAGGGTTAATTTATAAGTAATGCAGAATCCTAAGTCAACTAGATCTTGCTTAGAAAGAAGTAAAGAAATCAAATAAATTCAAAACAAGAGAGGGTTTATGTGTTGAGGACATTTCTAGGGGTAAAAAGTGAATTCCAATATATGCTAGGAATACCATAGGTGATGAAAAAAAAAACCCACCATTTACATACTCTAGTACCATCATATACCCTAATTGTTGCAATCTCATTCCTTCAGAGGGATGCAATTGTACTGAGAAATGCTCTAACTTAGGAAAATGTTCTTGTGTTGTCAAAATGGGGGAGAGATCCTATTCCTTTATAATGGGGACATTATAGAAACAAAGCCTCTAGTCTATAAGTGTGGTCCTTCTTGCAAGTGCCATCCAACTTACCATAACCGAGTCAGCAAACATGGCATTAGACTTCAATGTGAAATTTTTAAAACCAAGATGCGAGGATAGGGGTAAGATCCCTAAATTCCATCTCTTTAGGGATTTTTATCTATAAATGTATAGAAGAGCTTCTTGAAGAGATAGACATTGAACAACAAACTAGCAAAGATGTGTATCCGTTTGACATTGAGAATAACAATAGCAATTGTACTCCTTGGGATGGACTTTCAACCCCTATACTTGACACTCAATCAAGTTCTAGTGAATTTGTGGGAATGGTGGCTTCACCATTGATGCTTTCTAGTTTGGTAACGTAGGGAGAATCATGGGAAAAAAAAAGAAGAAAGAGAAATGATTTGGAAGCCTGAGTCCCTCATGATGCATAGATACCCCCAGTCGTTTAAGTGATGTGTTGGTATGGACTTTCACTCTTTATGATTATGTTCCTAGAATTTGAGGAAAAATTCTTTTATTAGGGTGGAGATTTTGTAATACCGTAAAAAAAAGTTACTAAGGGGCCAAAATGAATAGTCTTAAATTTTGTTAGGGACAAAACATAATTTCTTAGTTTTCAAGAGGGCTTATTTGAAGCCGATGAAAAGTTTTGGGATTAAACTATAATTTTTCACATTTCTTTTTTTTTTTTGCATAATTTTCTCTAGTTGGGTTCTTTCTTTTCTCTTATGAGCTCTCTTAAAGCTTTTCCCAGTGTCCTCATTCTTCCATCCACTTCCATCTTTCTCTGGTGACTTTCTTTTTTTTTTTAGCCATTGCTGTTGGTCTTCCTTCTTTGGTGTCTTGTTCTTCCAGTGGTGCTGCAACTCCAGCTGAAGTCGAAGTCCGTAGTTGTTGTTGTTGTTGCATTTTTTGGCAATTTTTCTTCCTTTGGTGAGCTTCGCACCTACATTGACGACATTTCAGCTCATGGCAAGTTGCTCACCAGCACTTCAAACTTTAGCCAAGCTCCCAACCTACACTTTGGGAGGTGATATATTTCTTTGGACAAAATAAGCTCACCAACATCAGATTTTGAAGTTGTTTGACTTAGTTTTCTAAGGATCTTCTGAGAGCCCTAGGATTCTCCTATAGTACCTTCATCTTACACTGGTTCAGAATATGCTCTTTAAGTGAGTGGACCATTCCTACAAAGCATAAAGGTGTATAAACGGTGTAAAATATCTAACAATTGATAGGATTGCATATGCATGTATTGTGTATGGATACTGGATGCCCAATAAGATATAGAATGTATAGTTTGGGCTACTACATTTTATTATGTTATACAGGTTATGGTGGGTATGTAGCTCTTATACTATTTGTATGGGCCTTGAGGCCGGATGTCTGGAAAACAAAGGAAACAACGCCTAATTTTTACAAGAATTTAATGTATAAATATTTTGTCATGGATTGATGATGTAGTGAGTCGTTCATAGGTTGTTTGCATTGTAATGGATGGGGTTTCCTTATGGTGACCTTCTACACCAGTCATGTTCTACGGATTAAGACATGATACAAAAGGATCAAAACTCATATCTCACTTGTTATTGAAATATCACCAAGGCTATCTTATGAAAAAATAATTATAGGCTATCTTGTTAAAACATTTTGAGATATGTTATGGGTAAAAATTCGGCATCACTAGATGGGTTGACAAGGCCTGTCAAATAGCCAAGTCTAGCAAAAAAGCCCTGTGCAACCAATGATGAGATCATTAAGTAAAAAGCCAGCTCGTTATGCAATCAATCCCAGCTCACAAGTTGTACAAGCTCACAACCTGCTTGAGGCTAACCTTGAGAGATAAGCAAGCAACCTCCCAACACCTAAGCTCTAGTCTGCTTGATCACATTACTTTGCTTAGCCAGAATTCTACTAAGCTCAAGCCTACAGCTAACGTGCAAACTTGCACCACTACTTTGCAAAATATAACTCCAAGGTGCAACCCGTAGAAAGCATTTTACACAAATCAATAGGCAACCTATAGAAGTCTACTCATTGTACTTTAGATTGTCTTATACATTTAATATTTGACATAATAGATGTATAGTTTATTTAGTTCCATTTGTACCCTTTTATGTTTCTATTAATGGGGGCTAAAACTATTGTAAAAGAAAGGGAAGAGGAAATAACTAGCAAAAACTCTAGCAAAAGCTCTATAAAGAATTATTCTTCAGCTTAACAAAATTTCTCCATAGACATAGGGTTTGGTACTATCTAGATTTGGCCGAACTACGTTAAACCTTCAAGCATTTCCTTCTTCTTCTACTCGTCGTCTAACCAACCATAACCATTTAGTCACTTCGACAATTGAGAAACGGCTTAGGTCCCGAAGGAACCCCTTCCATTGGCAGGGTTTAGGTCTGACCAAAATGCATTGTCAATATTTTGGCATACCCAGTGGGACTCATTTATTTTTTGGTTGCTCTTTGTTTTCTAAACTTGATTCCCAGTGTGGTTGTCATGGCTAGAAGGAAAGCTATCAGAAAACCTAACACTATCAATAATCAGCTTGAAGGCCATATGGCAAGTTCATCTACTACTCGAATTAATGATGGTTCAGCCCCTATGGCTCACCACCAATCCCGAAAGGTGCTAGAGAATATGGTAAAAGAATTAACTGGGACCATGAAAGCATTAGCATAGGCACAAGCCCCGGGTACCCAGAGATAACAAGAAATCTTTACACAGCTTCAACAGCTATGTGAAGGAGTTCGGAATGAGAATCAAGAAAATCATGAGACTCAGCGACCTAGGGACCCATAATGAGCTAAAAGTTCTAGCCCATAGTCTGAAACATGGGACCTAGTATTGAAAGAGGTTCTTCAAAGGCTAAAATAGTTGGAGGAACACCCCCGAACTAAAATTGACCAACCTTACTACGAGGAGAGCTCCCCATTCTCTGTGGAAATCAAAATGTAGCCTCTCCTGTAGAAACTTAAAGTACTTGCAATTCCATTATACGATGGAAATAATGATCCTTGCGACCATTTGGATACATTTAATGTCCAAATAGATCTCCAAATGATTGATCCTTCAATAAAATGCCGCATCTTCCTAGCCACATTGGGAGGTGTACCTTGAATGTGATTTAGAAGCCTCCCAGCTCGTAGTGTCAATAGCTGGAAAGAATGCCAAAAGAAATTGATTAATCAATATTAGGCATTGAAGTGGTAGCTCGTGCCCCCTGCCACCTCACAATGATCTCCCAGTGAAAGATCGAGTCGTTGAAGGACTATATAGCCAGGTCCAGGTATGAGGCCAACTCGGTAAAGAATCCCTCTAAGAAAGGTAACGTAGTAGCAATCTTCATAGGACTTTGCAAAGATGGAAAACTATATAAAAGTCTTTATAAGTCCCCTGCTTGAGGCCCCACTATATTCTATGAGCGAGCTGTTAAACAAATTAGATGGGAAGAAACCTTTGGCATGGAAGAGCCTAAGCATTAAAATGAGACAGCCAACACTCTTTATAATAGAAAGAGGAGTGAGAGGAATTAGAATGGCAATCCTAGTGACTAGCCAGCCAAAAGGGCTAAGGGCATGCAACTCTAACATTCAGACCACTATGAAAGCTATAGCATCTTATCCGACACATAAGATAAAATCTTTGCCACAGAAAGGGATAGGGAAGACTTTAGAAAACCAAGGCTTATAAGAGCTCCCATCAAGTTCTGGGACACAAGCAGATTTTGTGCCTTACATAATGAGGTTGGGCACAATACTGCAGAATGTTGGGCATTGAGAGACGCCATAAAGGATCTCATTAGAAGAGGTCAGTTACAAGACTATGTGGTGTGGCCATCGGAGTAACAAGCTCAAGGGACCAAGCAGACCACTAAATGAGAGCAAGGGTCCTCTATAAGAACCATATTCTGATATTGTAATATCATGAAGAAATTAATGAAAGAATTCTAGATTTTTGCCCAAGTTATCTAAGTGGCGTTGCATTAAAGAGAAACTACTAAACCTAGTATTGTTCTTAGTTAATTGACTAAACATACACTCAAGCCTAGATAAAGGTTACTACCTCGCTAAGAGCTTATTCAGGGGTGAGATGACACAAAGCCTACCCCAAGATACAATAAGGTGAACTCATCTGGGGGTTAAAGCCTACCCTGAAATGAAAATCTAAGGATTCATCTGGGGGTGAAAGGGCATAAAGCCTTCCCTGAAATAAAAATCTCCAAATTCATCCGAGGGTGAGACGGTGCAAAACCTACCTCGTCAATACATCCTAGTGAAATGAAAATCGAAGGATTCATCTGGGGGTGAGATGACACAAAGCCTACCCCAAGATGCAACAATGTGAGCTCATCCAAGGGTGAGATGGCATAAAGCCTAACCTAAGATGCAACAATGTGAGCTCACTAGGGGTGAGATGGTGCAAAGCCTACCTTGAGATGCAATAATGTGAACTCATTCGAGGGTGAGACGGTGCAAAGCCTATCCTAAAATGAAAATCTAAAGATTCATCCAGGGGTGAGATGGTGCAAAGCCTACCCCAACATGAAAATATAAGGATTCATTCGGGGGTGAGATGGCACAAAGCCTACCCCGAGATACAATAATGCAAGCTTATCTAAAGGTGAGATAGCACAAAGCCTACCATGAAATACAACAATGCAAGCTTATCTGAGGATGAGATGGCACAAAGTCTACCCTAAGATGAAAATCTAAGGATTCATCTAGGGGTGAGATGATACAAAACCTACCTCATTGATATATCCTAACAAAATGAGAATCTATGAATTCACCTGTGGGTGAGACAGCACAAAACTTACCCTAATGATACCTCATAATCTAGCATAGCCAAGAGCTTGCTGAGGCGCAAAGGCACTATTAAACGCTCACAATCCAATGTAGCCAAGAGCTTGTTAACGTGCAGAGGCACTCTTAAACACTCGGGTTTAACACAGAGCCATAAGCTCGCATTACAAGAAACATAGCCCTCATGCGACTAAATGATCATAACTCACATGCAATCTATCTCTCTCTTTCAGGCACAGCTCACATGTGACCTTCCTACAGTATATTGGTTTTGAAGGAACTTAAATGTCAAGTTTAATTAATTAAAAGTGACTGATTGGTCACTTTAGTATCTCATTCAACTATCTTTTACAAAAAAAATACGTCCAAAGAGTACAAAACAATGAAGAAAAGCTCTCTCATTAAGGCCTCTTCCAATAAGGAAAATTTACATCAGAAGGTGAGAAATGTAGAAACAAAAAAATAAGCCTAAAGTTATGGTCAAAAGCAAAAATCCAGCCACCAAGAGGCAAACTTCCACCAACAAGTCAATAAACTCGATTGCTCCTGCTTATATTCCTCTTCAACCGATAGTCCCTCTAGAACCAAACCCAAAGCAATTCAAAAAGGGGGTCAGGAGGCTAGCTGATAAGGCTACAACTCACGACGAGATTGTGAGGAAGTAACACAAGACCTGCATAAAACTCCCTCGTAGCTAGCATAAGGAGCTATCTATGGGAGTCATGTGCAATAGGCTATTCTCACCTTGAGGTCCTCTATAGTAGGCCATTCACACCTCAAAGCACTTCACTGGAAGCCATATTATCAGAAACATAAAAGCTTGTTTGAAGTTTTGATTAAGCCATTCTATGGAGGATCAAAAAAGGCTCCTCAAGCCTTATAAATTAATTCAAATTTAGCAAAAGACCCATGGGACAATTAATGCCTTAGATCAGATGGTTCAAAAAGGAAAAGGAATTTCCATATGAACAGCTAGGAATCATGCTCAGAAAGAAGCATAGTCTGGTTCAGACTGAAAGGAAAGATTTGAAATTTGAGGTGACAATATAGTAGGCTGACACCAAAAACTTTGACTATGAAGGAAGACTTTTTTTGGAAACAATATACTTCCTAGATAGCAAAGCAAACTAAGAATTGAGGTGCTAATATTACAAGGGAAGTTCAACATTATGAAATGGGCCAGTGGGAGCCCAAGAACTAGCAAGAACAAAGCTCGTCAAACAGTGAAGTCACTATGTGAAAACCTCAAGCTCTCAGCTCACATGCGACCTCAAGCTCTCATTTCTCATGTAGCTTAGTGCTCATAATTGGAACGTAACTATTCTTCAGCATAACTTATGTTTTAAGACTCATTGTTTATCAACAAGTTTGGCTGGCAGGTTATTTAAGTACTTCATTCAATCATGATGTTCAGATGGAACTCACATTATTTTTGCTGGTATGTATAATATGCATTTGACAGGATGCAAGTGGCACAAAGATAATTCCATTCATTAAAAAGCCTTAACGAGGTAAAATTACATCAGAATGCTCAAAATACAAATTAAAAAAACAGCTAAAATACAAGTCAGTAAAAAGGCTAAAGAGAATAAAAGCCCTCGCGGGGAGGACTTCTACTAACCAAAGAGAGAATGAGCATTACTGCTCCTCAATCTTCTTCTTCCCAAAATTATTCCCGGCTAATGGCTCTTTCCCTAATTCACAAAGAAAGTAACTCAGAAAACAAGTGGGAGGCCAGCCAGCAAGATGAAATCCCACGGTCGAATCGTGAGGAAATAATATGAGATCTTGGAAAGATCTCTCCTCATAATCAAGGAGGAAGGACTGCCTAAGAAGGCTTTCTATGTAGCAAACCATATACGCATCTCTAGGAAAACAAGTTCCCATAGGATTAGGAGGCTTGTTCGAAGCTCTCATCAGTTCAACTTACTAGTTGAAGAAGAAGTCTCTCATGTCTTAAATCATGGGTTAGACCACTTTCACTGAAAAGTACAGAAAATTACTCTCAACTGTATTAATTAAAGTTTTAGATGGAACGAGACAGACTCATTCTTGTAGGTGAGACATGTATAAAGAAAAGAATAGCCTGGATCAAACAAAAAGACAGGCTAACCAAAGACTTTAACTGCATGGTAATTCATAAAGAAAAATCATATCAATATATTACAATTCCAGTCCTCTAAGTGAACTAAGAGTTGAGGGGTTAATATTATAGGTAAAAATTTGACATCACCAGATGGGCTGAAAAGGGCCTAGCAAAAAGCCAAGCCCTACAAAAAATCCCCATGTGACCAATCATGAGATTACTGAGCAAAAAGCTAGCTTGTTGTGTGATTAATCCTAGCTTGCAAACAGTACGAGCTCACCACTTATATGAGGCTAACCTCACGAGATAAGCAAGCAACCTCCCGGCACACGAGCTCTATTCTACTTGATCACATTACTTTGCTCAGCCAGAATTCTGCTGAGCTCAAGCATACAGCTAACATGCAAACTTGCACCGCCACTTTGCAAAATACAACCCCAGGGCCCCACCCAGAGAAATCATTTTATGTAAACCGATTGGCAGCCTGTAGAAGTCTACTCATTGTACTTTAGATTGTTTTGTACATTTAATATTTGATGTAATATTTGATGTAATAGATGTATAGTTTATTTAGTTCCATTTGTACCCCTCTATGTTTCTATAAATGGTGGGTTGAAACTATTGTAAAAGGGAGGGAAGAGGAGAGAACTAGTAGAAACTCTAGCAAAAGCTCTATAAAGAATTATTCTTCAGCTTAATAAAATTTTTCCAGGGATGTAAGGTGTGGCACCATCTATATTTGGCTAAACCATGTTAAACCTTCATGCATTTCCTCCTTCTTTTGCTCATCTTCTGACAACCAACACCATTCAGTCACTTCGACAACTGGGAAATGGCTTGGATCCCAAAAGAACCCCCTCCGTTGGCAGGAGTTAGGTCTGACCAAAATCCACCAACAACAAGATAGATAAGAATTTTTGAAACATATTTGAGCTCTATATTAAGAAAAACTCTATTGTACAAGAAATTTTAAGCCTAAATGGAAAAACTATACCTAATGTAGTTACTAGGCTTTTCTTGATACTTCCAAGCTTCCCAAACTTCAATCCTCTAATTCTTCAATACTTAGAACATCTCTTCTTTCTTACCTTTCTTATTGAGTTGAGCATGACAAGATTTTCCATTGCTTTACTCCAATGCTCATTCTTCTCCCTTTTGGACAATCCTATAAAATATAAATAAACTAATTTACAAACCATATAGTTAGTCCAAGATAATTTATTATAATAAATGTTTCAAAGATATAACTAAAATAAATTAGTACAAGGACATATATTATCCATATTATATATTTACCAACCACAGTATAGCATGTCTATAAATATTTGTATAAAATATAACACTTTAACACATTAGGACATGCTATGTTATTGTAGCACTCATTTGTTATCATCAAAATTCATCATGTTGAACCATTAGGATATGACTAGGTCAAATCATTTTAATGGTTCAAATTTTACAAGATGGAAGAACAAAATAATTTTTCTATTAACAACCCTCAAAGAGCATCATATACTTGATCAAGATCTCCAGCTTCTCCTTGATCTTAAACTTGATAATTCTAATCATGTTAGAAAAGAAAGGAAGAAATGTGAAGAAGATGCATTAGTTTGTTCTGGTCATATTTTAAATTCCCATTCTAATTATTTGTATGATTTATACACTTCAATATCATTGCCAAAAGAAATTTGAACCTACACTGGAAACTATGTATCAAAATGAGAAGAAAGGTATGGACAAATTCTTATCCTTAAATTATTTTGATTTTTGAATTATTGATGATACGTCCCTCATGGATCAAGTCCTCTAACCACAAATACTAGTTTCTAGATTAAGTAATTTGGGCATAAGAATTGTTGATTCACTTTCAGTGAGCAATTCTATCAGAGTTGCCTCATTCTAATCATTACAAGAAAACATTTTTGCATTCTATAAAAAATTTAACAACTGAATAGTTTCAAACATATCTTCAAATTGAGTGTGAGGCATATGCAAGTGATGCTTTGTTACCAAATTCAAAAGTGAATGTAAATAACAAATCTCAAGTGAATTATGCTGGAAAGCATATTTGAAAATACTTGGAATAATCTTAAAGTCCAGAAAAATAGTGGATTTGAGAAAAAAAAGAAGAAGAATAGGTCCTATTTTGTAGAAAGAAAGGACACTACATTAAAGAATATAGGCACATATTTGTGGAAGTTAAGAAAGG
>JANHAO010011636.1:0-16848 GCA_026873985.1 Saraca asoca | reverse complement strand
CTTTGATTTGTTTATGAAGATCTTTCATAGTTCTTCAGTACATCGATGTTGCATCGAAGTATGCAGTAGAATTTTCTTTTAAAATCAGTTTTCTCACTTCTTTTTCTACAAACAACTGGATCAAATGTTGTTTCAGTTTATATACATAGAATCCTATTGAAATATGAGATATTACAACGCTTAATCTTGAACTTCTTCACTGTTCTTGAATCAAAATTCCTGAAAAATAAATTCAACATACTAAAACATATTGTTAGTTTAAAATTACTTTTTCAACATTCAAAACCAGTAAAAACCAGTATAGCTTAGAGTATTACCGATCTAATAAACTCTAAGGCCAACACCATTTGATCCCAATGGTGCTTTTCTCACGCATATTTGTGATGCTTATCCAATGATGATAGAACATGAGTAAAACACGAGCAAGAATGTTGTGACATCTTGGTGATTAGGAAAGCCACAGAGGGCACAAAATGAAACTTCTTGACTGGAGTGATTGGCGGTAGATGATTTTGTGCAATTGTGGGGCACCTTATACAAAGAATAGGGTTAATAGTGTATGACATAAGTGGTCTACCAAGAATATTCTGATGCTCAAGTCAATTCTAGTAGAGTCTTAGCTAGTGTGTAATGAGAGTGAATGCCCTAGAAATTTACTTTAGGGCTTTATATAGGGGTTGACCATACAGTTGAACATACCCTTGTATGAGCGATGTGTGACTATGTGTTAATGATGTATTACTAACAAGGTGAAAATCTCGCTCCGCATGTTAAGGGAACATGGTCATGTAATTAGTTCATAATCGCTGGGTGCATAACTTATTATGGATTGCTGCCAGTTTATTTAATTATGTGGAACTAACTACCATGCCCAAGCTAGGTCAATTGACTTGTAATTGACTTGAAGCCTTGCCAGTCGACCATAGTGCTAGTTGTCCCAAGATTGTTGCATCTAGGTGATTCATTATGTTGTGAGAAATTGGTCTCACTTGGGATGCTGCAGATTGGTCAATCGACCATGGCCATAGGCCATTTCTTTTTGAATGGCTTCATTTGTTGAGCATGTTCTTGTCGATAATGATATGGGCTGGTCATTCGATTGAGTTCTTTAAATGGTTTGATAGTTATAGGCCTATGCCAACCAGCCTATCTGCTATGCCAGGTGAACGATCACTTCTTGGCCCAATCGATTGATTATGGACATGCGTATTGGTAACTTTTGATGATCACCTATGCTTGGCTAGTCAACCTACCACAATCCAATGCTAATTCATTTTGGACTCTTTCAATGCCCAATTTTTGTTATATGATTCAATGAGATTTTTTGAATGTCACAACCCAAAAACCTTGGTCATGACTAGTATGAATATCACTCCCTTATTAGATTATCACCAGCCTTTACTGTCTCTACCGGTTATCATCATCTTATGTTTTTTTTTCTTAGAATTATCTTGTCATGTTACAAGGGTTACTAGATCATGGCAAACTTAACAAACAAGGATACTTGTGAAGAAATATATGCATATATTATATTATTTACATTGGCACTACCCAACAAGCCAAATACTAGTATTGCCAAATTGTATGCAAGTTTACATCAATTCCTACAAAACAACTTGTATCAACCATATATCCTAGAGCCTACTTCCACTTTCAAAAGTAACAAATGCACTCTTAAAAAACAAGGCATTCAAAAAAGTTACATTAACTTATATCTTACAAATTATCAAAAACATAGGTTGCTATAACAAAGCCTTATGACCCTACTATTAACAAGATTTCAAAAAGACAGCAAAATTGTGTTCATCTTGATGGATGAACTTTAAGGGTCAAATCATCCAAGGGCTATCATCAAGAGTATATTTTGTGGTTCCAATGGAATAATTTCAATGTCTTGCAGTACTTCAAATCTTAACAGATTTAGGATGATGGCATAGTGAATGTTTATTTGGTAGGTTCCTAGAGGACTCAAGACCATGGTGGTGTATGTGTCAGCTATAGTTTCCATTGGATTATTGTCCATTTTGATGGTAGGCAAAATGGGAAAAGAAGGTCAAATTCCCAATAAATACAAGTTAATAATTTTCCCTTTTTAGTAGTTTTTCCTATTTTTTCCATTTTGAATTCAAATTTAACATACTTGCTAATCGTCAATGATTACAAAGTTTTAATACAAATTAGTTAAATTAAATATCTTTGCAGCAGCTGTAATTTTATATTAATTCAATACCCATAACCCTAATTTCAATATTTTCAAAATTTAATAGAAATAAATTCTCAAAAATGTGAATTTTTGTCTTTTGAACATTTGTAACAATAACTTGATCTTTAAAATATTTCCAAAATTTTATATAGTCTATTTCTATTATATATAGGTCTCTCGGAACTTTAAATCTAAAATTTTTCATTCTTCAAAATTTTTATTTTTCTTATTTTATTACTAAAATTAATTTTAAAAAATTCTTGATATTACATTGAATTGTCTATTATGATAGATATATTTTATTTATTGTATAAGATTTAATAATAAATTAAAAAAGACGGTTGCTTGCTTATATTTACAACAATTCATCATTGAAAAAAAATGAATAAGTTTTCAAAAATATATTTTCTGAAATTACTTCTACCTCTAAATGATTTTGAGATGCCTTTATGTATTAATTCAGTTTAAAAGGATTAAATAAATATAATAACTAAGGAATACACAATATAATAACTAAGGAATGCAAGGAAACAATTGAAACACATACAAATTCATTAAAAACAATATTTATGATATTGCATTTACATGTGAGTTCAACGCCAAAGGTTTAAGTGAATAAAATAACTAGGGCATTATACGCCAAAACAGATGAGAAAAGTTAAAATTCATTAAGAATAAATGTTTATGGAATTTTATATTGGGGCTACGTTCAGTGTTAGAGCTCACGAAGTTTGCTTTAATATGCCAATATTTTCTTTAAGATTTACAAAACTTTTAAGAAAATTTATATACAATCACCTAAATCAATATGTTTTGTGCAAATCTTTAATAACATTGTAATTTAACACCTTCAAAAAATTATCTCTCCATTCGCCATTGGTTGTATGGAGATTAATGTTATGAAATTGGATTAAACTTGCCTTAATTCTTTTATGAATAGTTAATAAGGAATCATAATAAAGTCAATACTCGTGTTCTAATACATAAAAACATTCATGGATAACTCCTTAGTCTTAAGATTTTAAATACTCCACTCTCACATTTGAGGGTGACAGAAAGCCAACTCTAACAAGTCATAAATAAGTGTTACTTAAAGCATTCCATTATGAAATTATGATAAACATACATCTTGAAATAGTTATTACTGCTAAAATCCACAACAATATGTTAAAAACAAAATTATAATGATCAAAATACATTAACTAATATGTCAAAGTACAACAAAAGAATTAAAAAAATATTGTAACAAAAAATTTATTGATCAATAGAAACAGAATTAGCAAACAGTTTCACGTGAATAACTTCTTAAATGTAACTCCGACAGGCAAATTCGGTTATCTCCCTACCTCTCTATATATATACATTCACTCCTAGCTCCTACCTCATCCAACAAAGGGCTCACTTTAGATTGCATAGAGCAATCATAATCACACTTTCAAGATATAATGGCAGGACCAAGCAATGTTTTCTCAATGACTGTCTTACTTATTGCAAGCGGTGCTTTGTTGCTCACACCAGGCATATTATGTGATACTCCTATAGATAATGAATCTCCTGCACCTTTACCTAAATTACCGCCTGAGGAATATCCTGGATTTTTCAAATTTTTAGAATTGTGCTCTAAAGAGTTTAGTAGAGAGTGTGGTCAAAGGACTTATTTTGCAATATATTTTGCAAATGTTACTACCATGAATGAGTGTTGCATCAACATGGTAAATGGAGTGGGAAAGCGTTGTTATGACGGCTTGCTAAGGTTTACCCTCAAATCACAAACATTCAAAGTTAGTGCATCCCATATCGTGACAAGGGCAACAAAAATATGGAGCAATTGTGCTTTAATAGCAAATATTGCTTCACCATTGTCTACCCCCACCTATTGATTTATATAAGATTTGAGATTATGCAACTCTCAAATAAGAAATACAATAATAATAATAAAATATTCACTATCAGACGTCTATTTGTAATTTTTTCCTCTTATATCTCACCTTATTAGGTATTTAATACATCAATATATCTTATTAAAAAAGAAGTTACTTTGTCGCCATATATCATCATCACAATTGTTGATTTTTCCTCCAATATTGTGTATCATAATTTTGTAAATAATTTTTTAACAAAATTTATGTGGAATAAATATATTTATATCTTATTGTAACATCTGCTTGTATGTTAATAGAAATCTATACCATTAGAATAAACATTAAAATAAATTTAGAGAAATCAATTAAAGAACTTAAAATGTTAAATCTTGGAAATTAGCAAATTAGCCTATTAGAGTTCTTACACTTAAGGAAATAAGAAATTGGATTTTTGAAGAATTGATAATTAGAAAACCAAGTAAGTCCTGCTAAGAGAATACGGGCTAATTAGATATGTCTAGAAGATAAAGGGAAGCCCATTAGAAAATTGGATTACTAAATAACAAATTGTACTTATGGCTAAGTATTTGACCCAATACCTAAAGGGTGAAAGATAGATCTTTAGGGAGTGGCCCAAATAAAGTCCATGTGTCCATAAAATGAGAAAGAGGCATGGTTGGGCCTTGCTAAGGCACCAAACCATGGCCCACTTTCTCTAAGGGAAGCAAATAGCCTTTCATGAGAAGGAAAGGGCAAAATGGTCTAAGTTTCTAGAATACAATGGGAAGGTAGGTCAAAAAGGTGATGGATTTAAGAAGGTATGACCTTTCTAGAAAAAATTCATGGTAAGTAATGAGGAATTTTGGGAAATTATGAAGCCATTGTAAGTATATTAGCATTATATTGAGGAATGAAACATTCCATTCCTTTTGTCTGATCAAATAAAGTAAGAAAAATAAAATAACAATATTTTTATTAGTATAAGAACTAAAAGACATGTAAGGAAAAATAAATAGACAACAAAAATTATAATGTAGTAAATAATATGAGGAAGGTAACAATTAATAATTACTCATTGTATTTGAATGTATTTATTTTTATCTACCATTTTTTAGTTAGAAAAATCCAAAAATGCAATTACAATGCTTATAACCTAATGCACTTATCATTTTACAACAAAAAAGGGAATAAGAAGACAAATATTCTCTCTCATTCAACTAGGTAGCCGAAACTAGAGTGAAAAAGAAGAAAGCTTGTTCGATCTTTTTTACACATTTTCTAGAAGGATGATGATCCATCTTTCAAATTAATTTAAGTCTATCAACAAAAGTTTTTCCATGATTTTATAATTTCTTTTAAAAGCAAACTTATAATTGCATGTAATCATTACCTATTTTTTATTTATGTCTTTAACTTATCTCATTCTAATTAATTCACTCAAACCTTCTTTCTTTTACGCATATAATAGTAGCCCTCGTTCTTTCACTACCCCTCAACTTTCTCATTTACCACTTTACTCTCTTTTCTTCCAAAAATATACAAGTAGCTAAACACTTCCTTTTCATATTTTTGCTCATTTCAAGAGATTATGTAAGCCTTTTCCTTTCTAATTCTTCTTCTCATAATCTTTTTCTTTAATGTTTCATTTATTCTCCTTCACTAATGTGAGTCTTGCAAGCATCAAGAGAAGCTTGAAGCTTTATCTTGGTCTTGCAAGATGCAAGCCTCGACTATGCTAGGAAGGAGGATGAGAAAATATTGAACTTATGTTTTTATGAAAAGAAATAGCTCTCTTCTTGATGCATCTAGTTGAACCAACTCCATTCTTCCATCCTTGAATGGGTGGCTTTTTAACTTTTTATTAATGAATTTTGGTTAGAAATATTTGCTTAGAAATTTATATTTACTTGTTTATAACTTCTTTTTAACAAGATATTATTGAAGAACACTAATCTTGTTTGTTGCAAAAAATGAAAAATGGATATGTTTGAACCATGAAGGATTCTTTTCTTGGTGACTCAAGGAAAACCAAGAGAGTTTTGCTTGAGTTTTGGGTTTATTCATATTTTTGTGACCTTGAAAATATGACATAGATCTTGAATGTTGGGTATTATATTTTAGTTGGAAACAAAATATTTTAGTTGGACTTTAATATTATGAGTATATAAATGAGTATGGAAGAAAGACAGAGCTTGAAAAACCCCTAGTAAGCTTCGGCCACCCTTGGTAAAATAAGCGTAGGAAAGTCATTTTGTGACAAAAAATACCTTGAATTTATGAGCCAAGGATATTTTGGTCATTCGTTGACTTAACGTCAAAATTTTTTTAAGAAAATTTTGAAGAAAGGTTACTGGAGGCTTTCAACCTTCCTATGTGAGCAAAAACAAGTTTTCTAAAATTTGCACAAATTTAAAATAAGAAAAGTGTTTAAAATAAATAGGAAGAAATAAGGGTTCAAATGCAATATTTGACAAATATTAAAATAGGGCTTGGTAGAAATGGCATTTTTTTTATGGACCTTATAAACTTTGGGCATAGTGGGGCCAACTATGATAATTTTGTGACTAAATAAACCCAAGGGGTAAAATGAAAAAAAAAATGAAATTGTGGGGGGCGAAAAAGGCTCTGTGCCATATTTAGGAGTTACGAATATATGGAGGGAAAAGGATGGAGGAGAGATGGTTATTGATGAAGGGAGTCAAAAGGAGAAATGTCCATACCATTTTGCCAATTTTTTTGTGAAATTTATTTATTTTAATTTATATGAAGAAATATAGACTTATTTAAAATATTATTTGTGCTTATGTGGTAAATATGTAATATACGAAAGGGTTTAAAAAGGGAAAAGTGAAATAAAACAAATATATGACAAAGTTAATAAAAATTGGCAAGAACTAAGCATTTGGCTATAAATTGATTAATATATTATTTCTATGTTATTTATTTCTAATTGCAAACCCACCAAGGGGGGTTAGGCAGTTACTCACTGAGTATTCTATACTCATTATTGTTGTTTAATACATTTTTTTAGATACTATAAAGGAATCATCCTCCTCTCAGAAAAATTGACTCTCCAATATTTTATCATGGTTGCTAGTGGTGGAACTACAATTCTATTTTTGGGAATTTCATTATTCTATGATGATAGATATGTACGAGCCTGAGTTGATGTATATGCAGATGTGGTTTATATAGGGAAACCTTCCCCACCAACCTAGAGCCTACTATGCAACCACATGTACAACCTTAGCCTTGTGCTATACAAGGGTTATGATCTTCCATTTTTCTTTCTAGCCTTGCAATACCCTATGTTGTGAGTTCCTTTACTATACACACACAGATATATATATATATATATGTATATATGTATATATAATGGAAGAACCCATAGGTTGCTAAGAATGAAAAGTTAAGTGATAGTTGAATATATGACAGGCTAATATGTAGAAAGAGGACTTAAGATCCAAATATGTAAATTGACTTAGTTGTTAGAAATTTTTGTAAAGTCCAATCAAATTTTAATAGGCCTTTGGTAAAGTAAGTGGACAAATATGGTAGTAGTAGAAGGCCCATTTAACTTGTGGACAAGACTAATGGGCTAACTTTGTAAACATATATGTTGGATAAATGTATATGTGAATATTATATTATGTTATGTTGTGTCACTTAGAATAATTAGCTTAGATGTTACTAATAATAATAGCATTAGTTCCAATGGCTAATACTTTAATAAAATCTGAAATTTGTTTTAATATAAAATTTAAATCAGTAACATTCATAATCAAAATTAAAGTAAGATTTTAAGAAGAATTTTGAGAAAAGTAATTCCCTAAGAATGTAATAGGCTTGATTAGAGTTAAAATTGGGTTATGGTAGAGGTGGTATTAAAGCATAGTTCAAGGTTGTTGTGGGATACCCATTTACCAAAAATAGTGAAAATGTACATTACACAATCATGGAAAGGAATTGACATTAGTTGTAGTGTGCATCTAGGAGTACTTATTGCTTATGCTGATTGTTACTTCATCGACTACCATTAGGAGGATCAAGTAACTATTAATTAAAAATTTTAGTATATGATAAAAAGTTATTTTATAGGAAAATGCGAAGAAAAAAGCATAGAACTAAGGTAGTAAGGAACACTAGAAGAAATTCAATAATATCAAAATAATAGGAACAAGTTGATTCTATAAATTCATCTGCTTAGAGATCTAAGGCAGAAAATAGGGGACTAGAATAGGAGCAACCAAAAATATCTCTCTAAGCATTAATCTTCAATAAATAGTAGAAAAGTTAGTAGAACTTGTAGCACAAAATCAAAATTAGAATCAAAACTAGAATTAGGAACAAAACCTAAAGCAGAATAAGGAGCAATATCGATAATAGTAACCTCCCTTAATGCGACCCTCAGATAGACTACAAATAATACATGAAATTTTGAAACTTAAACCCTTGAGGTATGATGGCACAAAACTTTAATAGATCCTTATCATTCCTTACATCAGCTTGAGAGAATTGGGAGAATGCAAGGGTTTGATGAGAACACTATGATAGAACTAGCTAGGCGCCAACTGGATGATGTAACACATTTTTGGTATGTTTATTATATAGAAAGGCAAGATATAGCAACCATGTTATTGATGTGGGCACAATTTCAGCATGATCTGGTGGATCATTTTTTGTTGCCAAGTGTTAAGGAAGCAAGAGCTAGGGAATTTGAATATCTAGCTCAAAGGGCCATGATAGGGCCATAATATGATGCACAGTTTACTAGACTTCCCTATTATGCTAGGAATTTGATTCCAATTGAAAATACCAAGGTAGGGAGATTCATGCATGGACTTCACAATTATTTCTTTAATCGAGTTATGTCACTGATACTACTGCCTACTAGTAAATCCTAAGTCAATGCCTCAGTGTAGAATTTCGATAAAAAAAAGGAGAAAAAAGGAACCTTGAGAAAGAAGAGGTTAAGGTTTGAAGCTTGAATCGCTAGTAAGTTCGGGAAGGTTTTATTTGCATAAAGTGCACTGCTCAGAGGAGTGACAGGTAGATTTCAAAAGCCATATCAAGGGACCAATGCATAAAACTGGTCTACATCAGGAGAAACTAATTAAGCTGTTATACTTGAAAATTGGTTCAGTTTAGTCCAAGAGCACTCACGAGAGGCCCAAGACCAACAAGGGGACCAACTCGAGTAGTGTCTAGAGTCGTTGCATCGTCGGGTCACATTGCTAAGCGGCCTTATCAATTCAAGACTTGTACGTGAAGACGCGGGCACAGGCTCGCTATTCCCAGGTTCGGGTAAGCAACCTAGTTAATGAAGCGCAATCTGCGACCTGAGGACCTGACAAAAGATAAAGTCATGTCTTGCCCCAATAGACACATGGGACCCGCCTACAGAAGATGGCTTGCAACAGTCGAAAGTAGAAAATCTAGTCTACATACTCTATCTTGTACATTAAATACTAATGTAAAAGATTTACTGCATATGTACTTACCTTTGTAGCCTATTTACCTCTATAAATATGAGGAAGGAGCCCATCTACAAAGGAGAGATCCCTCTATACCAAAACTCTACTAAAATAGAGATTAAATATTGTAGTGATATTATCTCAATAACACACTGTCATGGATGTAGGGTCCAGTACTATTTGGATTTGGCCGAACCACGTTAAAGCTTGTGCTTCCTTCTCTGTTCTTCCCACTTCTTCTCTATTTATTCTGTTGATTCTACTTCATTTGAATTGATTATAGGTTAGGGATCCCAAAGAATTCCCCATTGATCGGATTTTGGATCCTCGCCAAAATCTTACGTCAACATTTTGGTGCCTTCTGTGAAGATCTCGCCTATTTTGGTTCATCTCTATCGCAATGGCCAAGGGAAGAGTTATCGGAGCCTCGAATGTGCAACCCCATCCTCCAGATGGCCATGTTTCGACAACGGGCTCATCAGCTGCTCCTGTCATCAGAGCAGCTACTGGTGTTCCTCCAATCGATTTGGTACAGCTGGTTATCACCATTAACGGTGTTGACGAATCGTAAATCTGGCTTCAACGTCAGGAGAAACTTGAGCACATGATGGTAGAACTGACTAAGTCAGTCACATTATTAACACAAGATGTGCAGAGACAAGCTGAAGCCTTAATGCCTATAAATGTTGTTTAGTGACAACAAATGCGACATCTGAGTGATCCTAACCAAGGTCATACTCTAGCTTGTTACTCGTAAGGGCAGATCCCGAGTCTCAACTCCCGTGACAATGGAGACTGAAGCGCCCAGTAGTCATCCAGCCAGCACTCTAGGGTACCAGACCCATTAGTTGGAGAGGTGTTTTAGAAGATGGCTCAGTTGGAGGAAAGCCTTTGAGCTCCAGGAAATCGAGCTCGCTATGAGGAACGATCACTACTTTCCAAAGAGATCGAAGCTCGAACTCTCCCCCTCAAGCTTAGGGTCCCTGTGATCCCGTTGTAAAATGGGGATTCTAATCTATATGATCACCTGGACACATTCAATGTTCAGATAGACTTACAGACAACTGATCCTTTGGTTAAGTGCCAGGTATTTCCAGCCACATTGGAAGGTGTGTCTTGAGCATGGTTTAGAACCCAGCCCACTCAATTGGCAATTAGGAAGACTGCCTGTAGAAATTCATTAGCCAGTATCGAGCCTTGAAGAGACAACTGGTACCCCTTTGCCACCTTACTATGCTCTTTCAGCGCAAGCAGGAGTCACTAAAGGACTACGTCACTAGATTCAAGCTCGAGGTAAATTCGGTGGAGAATCCATTTGAAGAAACCATGCTGGCCACCATCTTTGTGGGACTTTGTAAAGATGGGAAATTGTATAAAAGCCTATATAAGTCCCTGATCAAGGACCTCATCGAGTTCTATGAATGGGGTGCCAAACAAATAAAATGGGAAGAGACCTTTGGCTTAGAAAGGTCTGACAAGAAGAATGAAAAAGTTGACTCCTCTCGAGGCAAGAGGAGAAATGATGTGGATCAAAGCAATCACTCCATTGAGCGGATAGCTAAAAAGCCCAAGAAGCTCAAGGGTGAGCGCCCCCAGTATTCGGACCACTATGAGCAGTATAGCATACTTTCAGATCCTTAAGATAGAATTTTCTTGGTAGAAAGGGATAGGGAAAACTTCAGAAGGCTAAAACCCTTGAAAACCTCCTGGAGGTAAAGGAACAAGGATGAGTTCTATGCCTATCACGATCAGGCTAAGCATGGGACCTCTAATTGTTTGGCCCTCAGAAATGCAATTGAAGACTTAATTAAAAATGATCGTTGAAGGGAGTACGTGGTCCAGCCCTTAGGACAGTTGCCCCATCCTTCTCAACACAATAACAACCAAGAGCCGGGGGGCTCGGTCTGAGTTGTATATTTAGGTTGTATTTCAGATTTTAGGGCGAAAGTGTAATTATTATTTCTTTAAATTTTGCCAAGAATTATTGGCCGATTGGTTTAATGTCGTTCACTTTGTTCTCTTCGCTTCAAAGTGCTACTAATATCCGCAGCTCAAATGCAGTCAACATATCATGAATCTCACTAGAAACTCCATACTTTATGCCACCAGTGATCCTTGATCCCGTTGAGGCCCCCCGGAGCTCATTCCGGAGAAGAACTGACGCTCGCTTTGCGAACGTGACTGCGTGCTTACTGAGGTGTGGAGACACTTAAAAACACTCACTTTGCCAGCATGGCTGGGTGCTTGTTGAGGTGCAGAGGCACTAAAAAAATACTCTCTTTGCCAATGTGGCTGCGTGCTCACTGAGGTATCGAGACACTAAAAAACACTTGCTTTACTAGTGTGGCTATGTGCTCACTGAGGTGCGGAGGCACTAAAAAACACTCGCTTTGCCAGCATGGCTCCGTGTTCGCTGAGGTGTGAAGACACTAAAAAACACTCACTTTGCCAGCGTGACTGCATGCTCGCTGAGGTGCGGAGGCACTAAAAAACACTTACTTTACCAGCGTGGCTGTATGCTTGTTGAGGTGTGGAGGCACTAAAAAACACTCAATGCTAGCATGACTTTGTGATCGCTGAAGCGTAAGGAATTGATGAATCAATCATTCACCTAAGGTAACGAAATTGTCAAATTTCGTAACTCTCATAAACTCAAATAAGTCACAGCCCTTATGCACACTCATCTATTTGGCCACAGAATTGGCCCGAGCACGAAATCGCTCATTTATTAGTTTTGTAGCTCTCATGTGAACTCATTCCCATACATGTTAACTTGTCCACTTATTTGGCCACCAGATCAACCTGAGCATAAGGCTGCTTACACACAGGTCACTCAGATGGTTTAAACCAGAATGTTTACTAAAGAAAATGGTGACAACAAATAGAAATTGTAGAAAAATAATTCTATTCATTGAAAGACCTCAACGAGGCAAGATTACATCAGAAAGCTCTGAATGATAGACTAAACCAAATACGAAGGGAAAAGCCTATGATTAAGAAGAAGGGTCAGCCTTGGGGAGCCGTGCCTCTATTTATTAGGGACCACATACCATAACTTTCTTCTTCTAGTGCACAATCAGCGGTAGTACTGCATCCCTTCATTTTCGACCACCTGCTCCTCTTGAAAGGAGCTAATCAGGAAGCCTTGGGAGCTTGGTCAGCCGAACAATTGACTCACGGTGGGGCCAAGAGGACACAATTTGGGATCCATACGAGATCCTTCCACGTTACCAGGGAAGATAAGTCTTCCGAGTTACATATGCAGCGATGAAAGCTAGAATGCCAGAAATGGTAGGGGTCTATCAAGAAACTTCATGGCTTGAATGAAGAAGCAGAAGGGGTTGTAACTTCCTTATATCGAGCTGGGAATGTCTCCACCGAAGGATCTGGAACCATTCCCCCAACCGTCATCATTAATGGCCTCGGAAAAGGCTAAGTTGACCTAACAATAGTCGCTTGACACATGTGACGGAGACGTGGCCTAGTGCAGATGGAACAATAGTCTCGAGAAAAGGATGACGATTCGAGAACTGAAGAGTCTCAACTCCCAGCCCGCAGAGTAAGCTGCGAGTTAGGGGGCTTATGTTATACCTAAAAATTGGTTTGGTCCGATTCAAGAGCGCTCGTGAGAGGCTTGAGACCAACAAGGGGACCAGGTTGAGTAGCATCTAGAGTTGTTCCATCACTGGGTCACATCGCTAAGCAGCCTCATCAATTCAAGACTCATGCATGAAGACACAGGCATAGGCTCGCTATTCCCAAGTTCGGGCAAGCAACTTGGTTAATGAAGCATAATATGTGACCTGAGGACCCAACAAAAGACAAAGTCATGTCTTGCCCTAACAGACACATGGGACCCGCCTACAGAAGATGGCTTACAATAGCCAAAAGTAGAAAATCTAGTCTACATACTTTATCTTGTACATTAACTACTGATGTAAAAGATTTAATGCATATGTAGTTACCTTTGTAGCCTCCTTACCTCTATAAATATGAGGAAGGGGCCCATCTACAAAGAAGAGTTCCATCTATGCCAAAACTCTACCAAAACAAAGATAAAATATTGTAGTGATATTGTCTCAGTAACACACTGTCGTGGACATAGGGTTCAGTACTATCTGGATTTGGCCGAACCACGTTAAAACTTGTGCTTCCTTCTCTGTTCTTCCCACTTCTTCTCTATTTATTTTGTTAATTCTACTTCATTTGAATTGGTTATAGGTTAGGGATCCCGAAGAATTCCCCGTTGGCCATATTTGGGATCCTTGCCAAAATCCGACATAAACATAAGCATACTCAATGCCTAGTTTGTTGCAAATAGATGTGCCATATTGTAACCAATATAGGACCAATCATCATGGAGCTCATGGGCTTGAAGCTAGAGCATGTTTTAAGTATAGGCAAGATAAGACACAGGTGAGAGACTATCCAATAATCTTATTCCAAGGAACTACTGATACATTGAGTGCACCAACGACATAAGATACAACATCTATTAGATCTCTATCCATAACAGACTGTGGAGGAGGAACAAAAAATAAAGGATGAGAGACAACTAGATCGCAAGCCAAAGTGTATGCACTTACATGTCAAGAAGTCAAAGCCTCTAACACTATGGTGGTAGGGACTTTACTTCGAGAAAACTATTGAATAAGAGCTTTATTTGATCTAGGTGTCACTTATTTGTGTCTAAAGACTTAGCTGAAAGACTAGTGAAACCTAGGGTAGATTTGGAACATGTGTCAATGGTTGCTAGCTCAATGGGAAATACACCACATATCACTCATGGAATCAACAAGTGTGAAGTAAGAATTAATAGTCAACCCATAATGATAAACTTAATGCTATAATACATGATCAACTATGATGTGATATTAGGATTGGATTGGCTATCTAAGTATCACACTTGCATGGACTACTACCACAAAACTGTGACTTATCAGCTAGAAGGAGAGGTAGCCTAAATTTTTTAAGGTGGACTATTAGCCACTATACCCAACCTTATCTTGTGCACTATAATGCAAAAGTTGGTGCAAAAAGGTGTGTTGCTTGGATGGCTATAGTGAGCAATGTGGAGAAGGAAATGTTAGAAATTACTAAAGTACCGGTGGAGAATAAATTTTTGGATATTTTATTCTATAATTGGTTAGATTACCACCTAATTAGGAAATCAAATTTACTGTCAATATAATACTTGGGATGGAGCCTATGTAAGATCTCTAGCAACTTTACATACTGTAAGATTTCAATTCAGTTCTGGCTCAAGCTTCCCTTTTTTTTTCTCAATTTTTTTTTTTCCGAAAACCTCAAAGTTTGCATTTTAGTCCTGAAGCCCCTTTTATTTTGCACCAAACTTGCCAAGATGGAAAATTAACTAGTGATGCCTAAAAATTCTTATAATCTCCAGAATAGTACCTCTATGTCTCTTCTTTTCATGAGAAAAATCCCAGCCCAAAACATTTGATATTGCCCCTAAACCATAGCCATTTCTGGAACTGTATAGGTTGGACCCTTTCAAAAATCACTGATTTCTATTGCTGTGGTTAGCTAGGCAAATGATCTCTAAATTTCCTTAAGTTTGGCATAGTATACTCTCAATATGTTAGGGACATGTCACAGAAATCTTGGACCAAAACCCACATGTTTGGTCCCTCATCATTTCTCATTCTCTTGGCTGCCCTATTCTAGTCTTATTCTTAGTACTTGTTATGTTTTGCATTTACTTGGGACATCACATCAATTCAAAATTGGCTAAAATTTATCATAAACATAGTTTCACATGTTAGGAACCTATAATAAAATTACTAGCTAAATTCTCAATGAGTTACTCCCTCAAATCTGAAGGTTCTCTTTAAAACTTAAATCCATCTATTTGGGAATTCCAACACTATTTGGGTTTTCTTGACCCACAACTCATCTCTAAAAATGCCTAAATTTTCCAGAATTGAGGGACGACATGTTGAGATCTTGTATGCCAAATTTCAAGCCATTCTGCGGTCATATACTCTTTCTTCCATCTCATCAAGCAAAATAGTGACAAAATAGGGGAAACTGGGAAAGCATATATAATATCTATCACTTGCAACTTCAAAAACTATAACTTACTTCATATATACATTATTATACACAATATATCATTCCTATTTACATATTGTTCTAGGATTATACACATCAGATCATCCCCATTTACATACTATTCCAGAATTGAATTTCTAACTCAAACACATATATTTTGATACAAAACATTCTAAATAGCTACATAATAGTCTATTACTCCTTCCTTGCTTCTTGGGAGCTTCCTGGAATATCTGGAATTAGTTTTGATGGAAATGCAAGGTGAGATAAAAATATCCCAATAGCTAGTAAATTTTTTTTAAAGCAATCAATCCAATTCTTAAAACATGCCAATCATATAATTCATTGAACATAACTAGAAAAAGAACATGCCATAAGCAAGGGTCATCTTCTGGGGACCATAATCTAGTTTCCTATAGCCACTTGCTATCCCATACCAACAAGTGGTCTAACCTCTATTAACATTTCTAGACCGGTCATTCTACATAGAGAAAGAAGGTACTTTAACTCTTCCTCCATCACATGGCTTACCAAATTATCATGGGCATATGAATTTACAAGCACACATTCAATGGCATACTCATGCAAGAAAATATGAAACATAAGTAAGTTTTAAGGAAAAACTAGCTACCTTGTATTTCTAATGTGGCTAGTGCCCTTTTTGATTGCGTACTAGCCTCTTCTTAGCTTCTTGATGAGATTCAAAACAAATCTTATTTCTCTTTTCTACACTTTTTTTCTTTCAAAGCTTCCGGATTCCTTCTAAGTGTTAACACCAACTCAAACCTTTGAAGAAGAGAAAACCATCAAAAGATTGTACTCAACTTGCTCTACAATTTTCTCTTCTACATCAAAAATTAAAAGTGTGTGGAATTACCTTAAAATTGGCCTTGTTTCTTTCTCTCTCTTCAAGCTCGGTCTTCCTCCATAAAAGCTGAGCTTTAGTTTTTTTTTTTTTTTTTGATTTTTGGGTAACCTAGGGCAGAAGAAGATGAGGTATTAGATTATAATTAGTGAGGGGAAAAATGGCTGAAAACAATTAGCCCATGTATTTTAAATGTTTGCTTCTTCCTTTCAATGTTTCCCTTGGCTTTTTTAGGAATTTCTTCCATGTCCTTTGGTCCTAAAATTTCCTTTAAGTGTTTCCTGAAACCTCTTCTTGGCCGTGCACCACACTAAGGAAAGTGGAAGTGTGAATGAAATTACTAAAATACCCCTATTCACTCATTTCTTT
>JANHAO010011635.1:0-16841 GCA_026873985.1 Saraca asoca | reverse complement strand
GTCGCTAAACCTCATACAGCGACCGAAATAATCGGTCTCAAAAGCCATTCCAAAACAAAATTATTATTCCCACAATTTGTCACCAGTCAGCCACCACTCAGCCACCGAATATTGACAAAAATATTAGCCACCAAAATTTCGGTCGCTGATTCGGTGGCTATAGCTTCCTAATTTTACCGCCCCCTTGCAGTAGCAATGTAGTCGCAATTCGGTCGCCATTAGAGATCGAATTTTTCGGTCTCTAATTTCGGTCGCCAAAAACCTTTTTTTTTGTAGTGTGATTGTTGGTGGTGGACTGATCATAGTGAGCAGAGATCTACGAAAAAAGGAAAAACTTCTAGTAATGTGATATGAGATTTGTAGGATGCAAGTAATATATATAAGAATATAGTGTTCGATACCGGTTGGCCAAACATTACAACTCACTTTGAACCTAATGTAGAAAAATCTCCAAATAGAGATGCCCAGAAATTTTATGAAATGTTAGAAGCTACACATCGGTTATTATAGACAAGTTGTACTAACCATCCACAGTTGTCTTTAGCGGTAAGGATGTTAAGCATAAAATATGACTTTAACTTACCATAAAATTTCTTTAATCAAATTATGCAACTTATGACCAAGACACACTTACTTGATAATGTTATTTCTCCTAACTTTTATAAAACAAGAAAGTTAGTGAAGAATTTAAGATTAAGGAATCAAAAAATAAATTGCTATATAAAAGGGTGCATGATGTTCTATAAGGAGGCTAACTTGATAAAGAATGTAGAATTTGTGATTCGCCTTGGTATAAGAAATGGAGGACAGGCCAGAATAGCGAAGAAGTTCCATTTAAGAAAATGTATTATCTATCCTTAATTCGCAGGTTGCAAAGGTTGTATGCTTTAATGAAATCAGCTCCTTATATGAGACGGCATCATGAGAATCGAAGGGAAACAAATGTTTTGTATCATCCTTCAAATAGAGATGCTTGGAAACAATTTGACCAAGAGTCCTCAGAGTTTGTAGTAGATCCTTGAAATGTAAAACTTGGGTTATGTTCTGATGGATTCACTCCATTCAATTATAATGCTGCACTGTACTCATGTTGGCCAAAAATAGTCACTCCTTACAATTTTTCTCCGAATATGTGTATGATAACTTCATATAAGTTCCTAAGTTTAATCATCCTAGGTTCTAAAAATCCAAAGAGTAAAATTGTTATATTCATGCAATCATTGATAGATGAGTTATTCACTCTGTGGAGTGATGGTGTTCCAACATATGACATTTCAATTAAGCAAAACTTTCAAATGAAGGTTGCATTGATGTGAACCATAAATGGCTTTACTGCATATAGGATGTTATTTAGTTGGCAAATGGCTAGAAAATTAGCTTGCTTGATGTGTATGGAATCCACAAAAGCACTCACCTTAAAACATGGGAGGAAACAATCATGGTTTGATTGTCATAGATAAATTTTACCATACAATTATCCTTATAGGATAAACAAGAACAACTTTATCAAAAATAAAATGGAGAGATCTAAACCACCTCCAAGATTAACCGATGAACAAGTTTTTGATCAGGTTAGTTCCACTCTGAAAGTCATAGAAACTTGGTCAATCAGGATGCTAGGAAATGGGGTGGAACAATCAGACTAAGAAAAGCATAATTTAGGACTTGCCATATTGGCAATCTAAATTACTTCGACACAATCTTGATGTCATATATATAGAGAAGAACGTCTTTGGTAATATGTTTTATACAGTGATAGATGTTAAAGAGAAAATCAAAGACAATAGCAAGCTTAGATTTATCAGAATATTGTAAAAGGGAGCTGAAGGTTAAAGAGGCTACAAATAGAAAAATGTATAAACCTAAAACTTCCTACATGTTGAGCTTGGATGAGATAAGGGTAGTCTGTGAGTGGGTCAATGAGTTAAGGATGCCTAACTATTATGCTTTTGAATTGGATAGGTGTGTCGATGTAGGTAATGGTAAGATACTTGGTATGAAAAGCTATAATTGTCATATTTTCATAGAAAGATTGCTTTCTATTACCTTTTCAAAACTCCCAAATCCTATATGGAGGGCCTTAACTAAGTTGAGTCGATTCTTTAGGGACTCAATGGTTTTATAAGAAGAGGAATTGCTTCAAATGGAACAAAATATTCCCTTTATATATAATATGCAAGCTTCTTCCCACCAAGTTTTTTCAACTCAATGGAGCATTTGCTCATTCTTTTGCTATTTGAAGTAAAGGTAGGCGACCCTATATAATATCGATAAATGTCTTTGTTTGAGAGATTTCTTAACAAACTAAAAAAGAAAGTCAAAAATAGAGTTTGACCTGAAGGAAGTATATGTGAAGCTTATTTGATAGCTATCTCAGTTTTGTTAATACTATTTCGGCCTTAATGTGCAATGCCAAAGTACATAAGTTGGTGGGAATAATGACTGGGATAAAGATGCAACCTTAGAGCCTATTCATTCCATCTTCAATCTTTTAGGATGCTCTGCTGGGTTCTATCAAGAGTGATATTTGGATAACGAATAATTAAAACTAGCCACAATATATGTGCTTTTAAATTGTGAAGAAGTTGAACCATTTAAAGAGTAAGTATTTGTCTAGTTACCTTAATAAATCATTCCATATTTTGAACTTTGATTTCATCAATTTTAGAATACTAAGTTCCTAAATTGTTATTCTTCATAGTATGTTTGTTCATTGGTTGAAGGTTATGTACTCAGTGATGCAAGATGAAGACACTGAAGCAATGATCAATGCTTCACTTCCTGGTTTCATTCTTTTATAAGTATAAACAATAATTATTTTTCCTATATGACATTGTTTACAAATGTATGATGAAATTTTGATATGAAATTGTGTTATTCTCAGGTTCACAATCCCTCCGATGGTGTGGTCAATCAATATTTATTGGATTTAGATTGGGGTCTTCTAAGGGTGGTCAAAACATTTTTAATGTACTTTATTAATGAGTATTTTGATATGAAATTGTGTTATTCTCAAGTTTACAATCCCTCCAATGGTGTGATCAATCAATATTTGTTGGATTTAACTTAGGGTTCTCTAAGGGTGGTTAAAACATTTTCAATATATTTTGTTAATGAGTATAAGTTCCACACACACCAATGGAGTAAAGGAAAAAAACAATTAACATTGGAGTATACGTGAAGGCCATATGGAATGTCACAATAGGGGAATATTAATTCTATAGCATTCTTAAAGAGACTATACAACTTGAACATTCTGGATTACTTATCAAAAGGGTCATGCTTTTCCACTATGAGTCGTTTGATCTTATGTTAGGTTGTGGTATGAGATTGCAACCCCAATATGGCATAGTTAAAATCAAACATACAAGACAATATGCCAAGTATGATCCTTTCATCATTGCACAACAAGCAACACAAGTGATTATGCACCATGCCTATGAACAAAGAGAGATAAAAAAGGTTGGTGGATTGTTACAATGGCCAAGCCTCGTGGAGTGATCGAGGATAATTATATAATAGAACATACTTACTAAGATGATCATATGTCATATACACCTCAATTGATTCCAATAAATCATTCAATTGGTAGCTTGAATGAAGAAGATAGTAGATACGAGGAGATGAATGAGCTAATAGATGTAAAAGAGGGTGAAGTCAACAAAGATAAAGATTAGGATGAAGATGATGATGATGAAGATGCAGATGATGAATCTGATAAATAAAACTACAATTTTATATGTGAAATGTTAATTTGTTACTTGTATATATGGGTGCCAAATTACTTTATCCATGTTTTAATTTATATGATTATTTTTTAATTGTCATGTATGAATATTTACATATGACTTGTTACAAAGGCTCAAAATGAAAAGGTAATAGAAGACAACGATCATAGGGACGAGGTTCCCTTGTTATTCCCTTAGTAGCAGTTCGTATGTGATTGTAGGTTAGAGGCCCCCCAATTATTATTCTTCCTACCTACACTCTTATGCCCACACTATGATTGACATCTAGCCAGATGGAGCCACTTGCATAGGCGTTGAAATTGTAGACATTGTCGCAGTAGCAATAGGTCCCATCCCCAGATATAGCTAGGATACCTTCATAAATGTTGCCTCTATCTTCAGGAGCAGCACCAACCTCTAGAAAGCCTCCACCTTCTATGATATCTATACTTCGTCTTGAAAAGACATTATACCATATAGGATTGGGTATGTATTCATGATTAATTTCTTCATTATGTTTATTTAATTTCTTAATATTATTTATTTTTATTAGATAATTAGGTTTTTCCCGACGTATGAGCCAGTAGGCACCATACACCACATTATTTTGAGTAAGTATAAAAGTGTATGGCCTACATGGAAAAATATTCTGAAGCCCACCCGTAGGATTTTATATGTGGAGTTTAGGGTAAAGTTTCAATACTTCATTTATAATTAATTTTTTTTTAAATTGTTTGCTAACTATTTGATATTTGCCTTGTTTTTTTTAAATGCATAAGTATTGGAAGTGGAACCCTTCTTATGAGAAGGATATGTGGAAGAACTTCAATCATAAGATTTTCAACAAAATGAAAGATATGATGGATGAGGTACAGAAAAAGAGGCCCTCTTAACCTAACTAGATCAAGAATGAGGAGTGGGAAGGTTTTCTTAAATGTTAGGAGGAACCCAAATTCAAGTCCAAGTCTAAGCCAAAATAAAAAGAACAAAGCCTTAGATCAATTGGATCGGGTTCCTCTCTACATATAAGTGGATCCATCCTTGTATTAGAGTATCAGCTATGCATGGTAACATTATTTTAAGTTAATGTTATTTATGCTATTTTAACTTAATGTTATTTATGTCCATGAAAAGTTTTATGTTGTGCAAATGCGTGATGTTAGGGTCGAGTCGCTGGCAGATAGCCTGTTTCACCGCACCCACATCTAGGAGGGTGGCCAGTGGGTCTCATTTTGAGCTACATAGTATTATATAAGTAGCTTCTCTTAACTTACATTTTTGTTATTAATGTATTGCATATTTGGTAGTAAACATATTATATTAATTTATAATATCAAATAATTAATTATTTTAATTTGTAGGAGAATTTCAACAAAAGAAAACAAGACTTACATTTTTGTTATTAATGTATTGCATATTTGATAGTAAAAATATTATATTAATTTATAATATCAAATAATTAATTATTTTAATTTGTAAGAGAATTTCAACAAAGGAAAAGAAGACTTGGCGTAGACTCAAGCGCAGAGAGGTGAGGGCTATGGGAACACAGCTGGTGATTTGGCAAGGCCGTCCATTTGTGATTTGTGGATGGACATCGTCAAAGGGACCAAGAAAGGATAGGTCTACGATTTGGGGCCTAAGGCCATAATAGGGATGGTTGCATCGGTCATTGTAACTCACTTCGACAGCGCGTCACATGCTACATTAGACTAATTCATGTATGCCATGATTGAGATGCAATAGCAGATGATTTAATTGTTCACTCAGATGGAACACCTTATGACTCAACAGCAGTAGCATAGTTAAACTTCGTCGTTGCCTCTTCCTCCATTTTATCCTCATTCAAACTATCATAGCCCCTATCTATCGCCGGTCGCTTTCTCCCTACATGTATCTGTTATCACCACCATAGCCGTATCAACCAGCGATTCAACCACCATTAGTCAGAGGTCTTGTACAATCACAGTAACAGGAACTCGAGGATTTAGATATTGATGATCAGTTCCTCTCTAACAATCTTAGGTTGTAATTATATGTTTATATTTTTATTTAAATAATATGTTTCATACATTGATTTGAATAATATCATTTATGAAATATTTTACTAATTTTATATATTTATATTTATTCTTGTTCTTTGTATTTTAATTTTTTATTATGATTAAATTTTAATTTTTAGAATTTAAAGTTAAAAAATATCAAAATCAATTTTTAATACTAATTAAAATAATTTTGTAAAATTTAAAAATAAAAAATTATATCAAATAAATTTTAAAAAATTTTCTTTTTTCCAACAAATTTTTGATAGATTTTTGATAATTTTTCAATAGATTTCTAACAATTTTTAGATGAATTTTTTGATAAATTTCTAACAAATTTACTGATTGATTTATGACAAAGTTACGAGGGATTTTCTATGTATTACCAATGAATATTCTAAAGAAAAAAATTTCAAATAAAAAACAATCATCTCAAAATCTTTCAAAAAAAATCCATCGGTAATGAATTTGTGACGGATTTTTCCCACAAAAAAATTTTTCGATCATGGTATTATCGACAACCTTGTTTTGTCGAAAACTTATTATTTCTAATGGACTTTTCAATATTTTCAACAGATATTTCCATCAAAAATACACTTTTTTTTTTGGTAGTGACATATCTATGTAACACATTCCTTTAGTCTAAAAGGGAAGAGTTGAAAACACCTTAATTAACATTTATAATGGTCACTCAAGTGCAATTGCCGTAATTATGAGTATTTTCTAACTATTCTAATTCAAACTATGGCCACATAAGCAAAGCATGTAGTACATAAAAGCCATGTTAATTAAATAAGTATCCATTTAATAATTTTTTTAAAATAAATACTAAACTGGAGGAGCTAATTGCAACCTTAAAAAAATGAAGAATAACTTTATTTAAATTAAAAATAAAAAATTATAATTTTTTATAAAATTAGAAACTAAAAATATATTTAAACCTCTCTTTTATGCTAAACAAATATGGAAATACAAGTAGACAGTAGAGGGAAGGAAATCATTTTCATGAAAACATTTTTTCAAAAATAGTGAAAATCAGCATATGTCTAAAAATCAAGTCCTAATTAAGATTCCTACAATATGGCATGTTGGTAGTTTTTCAGATTTAATCACTTTCCATTTTTTATCAAAAGAATTTTGCCTTCACCTAATTAACATCAAAGAGAAGACATTTTCCTCTATTATCCAAATCTGATTATTTTTTCTGTTGAATCCCAATCTCAGACTCTTAAGCATTGCTTGCATGTTTGGTCTTCTTTTTTAACACGTATCCTCTTTATTTTTAAAAGAAAGGACGGTATAAATTTAAAAAAAAAAAGATAAATATATAATTTTTTTAACACGTACATTCTCTCCATTTTTAAAAGAAATGGAGGATATAAATTTAAGAAAAAGATAAATACATAAATTTTTTATATTAAAATAACTAATCTTAATAAAAAATTATGTAAATCTTAAAATAAAAAATTATATTTTTATCTCTTGAAAATTAAAGAAAACTATTAAATAAAAAAATTAGAATCATACACGTGGCTTTTTGACCTAAGGATAATTTGTATAATACAAGTGTGGACCTTTATTGGAACCCAGAAGTTTGCTAGAACATGCTATTAGGATTAGAATTAGGTAATTATCCATAAAAATAAATGCATATAAGAAATTGGCCCGCTCAAATATTAAATTTTTTATACATATTTGTGAAGTTAAATACTTAAAATACGTTCAGCCTACAGCAATAATCTTATAAACTGGCTCATAAAAAAAAAAAACAAAAAGTTAAAATGAAATTTATACAAAATGACACTAAAAAATTGGTTTTTTTTAATCAAGTTAGTCCCCAATTTTACGTCTATATCTATTAAGTACCAAAATCTCAAATTATACATCAATTAAGTCCGACCGTCATGGAAACCTTGTAGTGGCTAATTCATTTACTTTACTACAATCATATTGAACTAATCGTTAACTACTTGCTTTATTTCAAAGAAAATTTGAACCTTATGCAAATTGGAGTTTTTTTTGTGTGTAGCTTAGCAACGCAAATTTTGACCTAATAATGTTTATGTTGAAAATCCAACCTCAATGAAATGAAAAAGAAAAAAACTACAATAAAATAATTTCCTTCTCATAAGATATCAAAATCCTCCTTGATAATATGAAAGGAGAAACATTATAATTTATAAGAAAATTGTAAAAAAAAAAAAAAAAAAAAACCTTTTGACTTTAAGATGGTTGAATTTTATCTCTTTCAACTTTAAAAATTTGAAATTCGAGTCTTAAACTATACAAAATTTTAGAATGAACATTAATCATTCACTTAACTATTCCTTTAATTAAATTATATAATTTTTTTAATAAAATTTTTAAGTAAGAATTATAATATTATTATAATTTAACTTATCACATCTTTTTTTGACGTAATTTTGAATTTATTTTTATGTACTTAATTTAAATTTTATATTACTAATTTATTTTCTATTAACTATATAACATAAGAATTACGAGTAAAAAATTGGCTTAATATACCACATAAAATAACAATTTCATTTATGTTTAAAAATTTTATAAAAAATTATATAATTTGATAAAAGGATCAATTTAGTGAATGATGTGTGTTAATTTTAAAGTTTTGTATAATTTAAGACACTGATTATAAGTTTTCAAAGTTGGAGAAATTAAAATCTGATTACTTGAAAGTTTCACGATACTTTTTGCATTTATCCCAATTATTTTTATGGGAATATTTGATTATCATTGGACACAGTCCAACAAAAGAAGACAGACATTGTGAATAAGCAGCTTGCATACCTAATTTCTGATCAGTCTACTACGGGAAATGACAATAGTATCCTTCTTCAATTTGGCACATCTTGTTTAGATAAAACACGATCCACCACTTTCTCCTATATTAATTGTTTAGATTAAATAGAGTATTACTATCTCTTTAGCTCCTATTGTTTTTTCATATGTGACAATAATATACAATTAATGAACTATTTTTATATTCAATAATATTATAAAATTATTATGTCATTACATTAGTTGTGGTTATACTAATTGAGCCATCTCCTTTGGATATCTATTTATACTATTTTATAATTTTAATTTATTTTTTAGACTATCTTACTCATTTTTTTAAACATAATATGTTCTTACATAAATGAGTAAACTCTTATATTATCTGAACCAACATATGTTGATTGCAAACTCCATGTTCATATATTCATTTTTGTCTTTTGCATTATAGCAAAAACTTAAATTATATTAAATCTAAATATGGAATCTCCGTTGAACAAAAGTCACATCATATACACAATATTTTTTTCATGGTCCCTGATAAATTACTCAATTCTTTTTTAATTAATGATTATGTATATATATATATATATATAATAGCATAAAAATTAGAATCAATCTATATGTATTATACTATGAATAATTAGTGTGATTACCTTATAATTAAATGATATATAACTCTAATTTAAAAACGTTTTGATATAAGAAAAAGAGAAAAACCAATGTAGAAAAAATAGCCAAAATACACTATCTTGGAAACGCTGGCATATAATATTTTTAATTACTAAAATTGTATATACATATGACCAAATTAAGTTCAATTTAAAAGAAAGACATAATTGATCAAATCACATGATAAATAATGAAGAGATGTAGTGATGTAAATCTCACATTTCAAATGTGTTTTGACAAGAATAATACTATACTAGCCACAATCAAATTGATCCAAATGTTCACTGATTTATCAATGGGTAATGCTTCAGTGGGTGTTCAGAAATTCTGTTGGAATTTATGTAAGTATAATATAAAAATTCTAAAAATTGTAATTTTTTATATAAATTTTTTTAATTTTTTTTAAATATTGTAAATATATACGAATTTTACATGTGATAAGCTTGTAAAAAGTTACAATTACACTATTTAAATTTAAAAAATATATATATATTTTACACCCTTAAAATTCACTTGATAACAAATTATCATTTAAATTTTAAAAATTTATACATTACAGTATTACACCATTGAACTTAAAAAAATTACAAACTACTATGAAAGCCTTAATTTTTTTTATTAATTTTAATGCTAAACAGATAAACGTGTTGCATATATATGTATATACACTTTATTGAAAAACTTATTTTTTTCACTTATAAGATACGAAATTTAAATTAAATATTTTATTCTATCATGAAAATGAGTTTATTGATTTAATTTTAGAGAACAGTTAAAATTAAAAATAAGTTTAGTATGAACTTAGTACTTTGTAGGAAAAAAAGAATGACCTCAACAATGTATATATAATATACTTACTAGTTTAGAATTAAAAGTAATAGTTCATTAACATTTTCACAATTTTTTGATGTTAAATAAACTACTTAATTAAATAGTTCGAGAGAAAACTATTAATAAAGTGCAAAGAATCTTGAACTATCATGCAAAAAAATAGTTCTATGCAAAAACAAACTAACAGTCATCATTAATTTACTTCTAATTAATTCTCATTTCTTTTGCAAAGTGTTCACTGTTCTAAAAAATTAATTATAAAACTAAAAAAAATTATCTATCAATTGCAAATTTCAAACCATTCAAATAAAGGCAAACAGCCTCAAAAGCAATATATATACACAACACGTCTCCTTAATGATCTCCACTCGGCCACCTCTCCTCTTTGTATATACCAATCTCTCTCCTCTCTCTCTCTCATCCCACTTGACAAGAAAGCTCTTCTTCTCTTTACTACCGTCACTCTCTTTCTTCTTCCTCCTTTCATCATCCAAAATAGAGCAAAGAGATTATTGATCAGTAATCCATAATGGTGAAGTTCTCCAAAGAACTTGAAGCTCAACTCATCCCAGAATGGAAGGAAGCCTTTGTCAACTACTGGCAGCTCAAGAAGCAGATAAAGAGAATCAAGCTTTCAAGACTTCCCAAACCAACCGAATCCGTAAAATCCGATTTCGGCCGCTCCATTTTCGACTCCGTCCGCTTCCTCACCGCCAATATCGCGGACAACTTTCGAGCTTCCGATGAGCAGCCGGATATCATCAAGGTAACATATGTAATATGGCATCTTATGTGATGCTCTTTGTGTGCGTTCATACAAAACAATATGACATTTCACAGTGGCATTTAGATTTTCAGAAATGACTTTACGACAACGTTTTATTTATAATATTGGGATTGTTCATTTTTTATTTTTTTATATTTTTTAATTATTATGCAAATATATCACAATCATAATCATATATTAAATTTCTAACTATGGATGATGTCATTTCTTCTTTTTCCGGCGACCGTGAAATATGTACAAGAAAACGATCATAGTTCACGGCCGGAAAAATCGTGGGTGTTTGCGTGTGTCTGTGTAATTTTATGATGTTGTCATTTAGCTTTTAATGTCATGTTGCCTCAATTAGCCTTATTGCAAGGAAAGCGACAGAAAATAAAAGTGACAACATTTTCAGACAACTGACTCAACAATTAAGCTTTGCAGATTTTCCGAAATTCTCATTTTCTACTATAAGCTTTCTTATATTCTCATATTTCGTCTTTGTCTTTTGTTTCAACTATGGTCCAACCTCATAGAATAATGAATGTGAAGCCAGCAAAGTCATCCATATTTATACTTGGTAACGGAATAATATATATGTATAAAAGTGATTTAACCATTTTCTTCATGTGAATTTAAAACGTTATATTTGTATATTAAATAATTTATTATTTCTATAATCATTAAAAAAACGATATTAATAATTTATGCCGTTCAACTATGAATTTTTTTGTTAAAAGGGGGTATTTTATTGCCTTTCTTTATCTTTTGAAACTCTTTTTGGGTTTTCTTTCGGAGAGTTGCTCATTCTCTCACGAAAGCAAACTATCAAAACGGTTGTGGCGTTTGTGGGTCTAATTCTATTTCATGGAATATGGTACTTTTTGATCACCATATCATGAAATACCACTATTTGATTATTATATCATGAAACTTTCGTGAACACCAAAAACAAATGCTCTATATATAAAAATTTGATATTTCTAAGAAAAATAATTAAGGTAGATTTTTTCTGTTATAGGTGAGAAGAAAAACCATGAAGGATAATGATGAAGTAGTTTATGAAACAGAGCTGGCCCAGCTGTTTTCTGAAGAAGATGAGGTACATTAATTATATTTTCATTTTATGATTTTTTTAGAAATTATTAGATTTACATAAATTAGTTTTGGAATATATATAATGATTTTATTTTATTTTTTCTTAATTAATTGGGTTTTATTTGTTCAGGTGCATGTGTTCTTTGCGAGGCTGGATGAAGAGCTTAACAAGGTGAACCAATTTTACAAGTCACAAGAGTGTGAGTTTATTGAGAGAGGAGAGATGCTCAACAAACAGCTTCAGATTCTGCTACAACTTAAGCAGATTCTCAGTGAACGGCGTCGGCAAAATTCTCCGGCGAGGTCGTACAACCTTGGGATTTTCCCTCATTCTCCGGCGCGTGATTCCGATTACTCCGGTTAGTATTTTACTCCCTACTTCTTTTTCATTCAAATTTTCTACCTGCCCAAACATGAAAATCTGCCTGAAACTTCTCATCTTAGATTTTCTGACCTATGTCTAGCTAATATATTATATTCCATATCTATTAAAAAATGGATTATACGGAAAAAAATTGATTATCAAGAAGTTTTTCCATTATTATTAAAGAGTATTACTATTTGACCACATAAAATAATCTCTTAAGCTATTAAAGTGAACTTTGTGTAATTCACACTCTTCAAGATATGAGAGTTAAATTATAGTATTTATAGAATATAATTTCACGTTTTCAAATTTTAATTTATACTTCATAAGTATGGATTGACTCAATTGATTATGAAAATTTAGATATAGTTTTATAACTTCTATTGATTACATATTCTATTCCTTTTCAATGTCAGTAGTTTCATTTGATAAATAATCCTTTTTAAAGAGAAATCCAGTTATTGTCATTCACATTAACTTCTAAATATATTTTGATATATATGTAAATTATGTCTAATGATAGATTGTTAATTTAAAATTTTTACAGAAGTATGAGCAATTAATAATTTTCACTAAAAATAGAAAAATTCTAATTGTTTCTATTTAAATTATAGCCAATACTACAAGAATTATTCATTTAAATGTTTAAATATAATAATAGAATACATGTAATATTGACTTTAAACATAAAATACAAGGCAAATAATATTGATTTAACACTTGCCATATAAAACTAAAACTAATTGATAATCATATGATTGGTTAAGTGTACGAAAGTGGAAATTCAAGTATGTGTACAAGAAAATTCCTGGCGTCAACTCAGTGTCACATGTGGACCAATCATCATTTATTTCCATTAATGGAAAAATACAATATTTGATATGTTACTTTCTTTTTTATTTTTTATTTTATTTTATTTTTTTTGGTCTTCTTTCACCTTCCCATTAATAATGGGTTTCATTGGGCTAAAACCACGGGGTACGTATAAATTTGAAAATACGTATAAGTTGGCAATTAAGGGCCACATAAATTAAGGGGAGAGAGGAAGCAGAGAAATTGAATAATAATTAAATTTTTTAGGCTAAATTATTCTGCTAATTTCCATAATTTTACTTAATTTTTAAACACATCCCTATAGTTTAAAAATTTTAAATTAAATTTTTATATTTATTTTTTATTTCTAATTAGGTATTCTATGTTATTTTTCTATTAGATTTTATTAGTAATTAACAATATTCTTTTGATGTGGTTTAATAATGATTAATGTAGAAATTTTATATAATTTTTATTTATATTTAAATGATAAATAACTTAGAGAAAATTATGATATTTTTTAAAATTATTTTATTTTTATAAGAAAATAATAAATCACTTATCTCTCACTCCATAAATTGCTAATAAATCATTGTCTATGTGGTCTAATTGCTAATAAAATCCAAAAAAAAATGATATGAAATATCTAATTAGAAATTAAAAAAAAATATAAAATCTAATTTAAAACTTTTAAAGTATAGAACCTCGTTAGAAATTGAAAGGGAGAAACAAAGTAATTTATTAATTTTTTATGCGAAATATTTTACACTATCAAAATATTACAACATTAAAAAAAAAATCAATTTTAATGCACGAAAGGTATAAAAAAGCTTTTCATTATCAATAACTTATATGTTGTCAAATAGTAACATTACTATGAAAAAATTTATTTGGAGGTAAATTTTTTATTATTTTAATTTTCAATTCCTATTTAGTTATAGGAGTTTGAAGTTGATCTTTTGAGTATAAAACTTTTTATATTATAATAGGAATAAAATGATATTATGTCATTAGAAATATAAATCTGTTTAATATTATTAATAAATCAAAATTAAATCCTTGATGCTAGTATAGAACCTAAAAATTTTACGCTAATAATACATTAAATTTGAAGTCGATAAGATAGAGTAATTGAAAACTTTTACAACTAGCAAAAAGGTCCATTAAAATTTTGTAGTTAAGAATTGACAAGGTAAAACTAATGTTATTTTATATTTCATTTACTAATTAATTTGAAGCACCATATATAATACATTTCTCTTTTGATTTCTTCAACTTAATCTAATAAATTAATTTATTGATCACTGATTAAAATTGATTGTGCAGAAAGTTTCGGAGAATCTGATGAAACAAATTCAGAAATTTCACAAACAGATGAAGTAATAACAACATTAGAAAGAAATGGTGTAAGTTTTGTGAATACTGCAACAAGGGCAAAGACAAAGAAGGGAAAACCCAAAATGGCAATGAGGATTGACATTCCGGCCACCACGCCGACGAGGGCGATCACGGCGGTAACCTCCATGCTGTGGGAGGATTTGGTGAACAATCCCAACAAGGAAGGATCTGGAGATGGCATTAACAAAAGAAAACTGCAGTGTGCTGAGAAGATCATTAGAGGAGCCTTTGTGGAGTTGTACAGAGCCCTTGGTTTACTTAAAACATACAGGTTTTTATTTTATTTCCTAGTTTTCAATTATTTTATTTATTATTATTCTTAATATACATATATATAATGATATTACTAAATAACGTGAAGTGATGGTTGAATGAAAAAATATATATATATATATATAACAACAAAAAATAGAAATAGGGAGAAATAATTAAAAAAAAGAGTTTTATTTGTACTAAAATAAATTAAAACTTTAATTACAATAAAAAATTACAAACTTTAAATAAATTGGCAAATATTTAGCATCCAAACTAACCATATGTAATATTTATTATTTTCAACGAGATATGTTTTATATTTGACAATCAATGATGCTAAACAATTAGACGATCTGTATTATTTTAACTATGTAAAAAAAATTGATAACATTTTGAAATAAATTAATTTGTTCTACAATTTCATGAGGAGAAAAAAAAGAAACAAAATTCCATGATATACAAACACTTGTCATTTTGAATGTAATATGAGACAAAGCATTTACATAATTAATTTTAAAAGCAAATTGCACTCAATTTTTATGAATTTTCAACTAATTGTATTATTTTTCAAAAATATAAATTTATTTTTTTATTTTTCTGTAACCTAAAGATTATATAAATTTAAAACGTAAAAAATAAAAAAGTTATATATTTTCAAAAGTTAAAAAAAATAAATGTAATCCCAGAAAATGTGAACGTAATTTGGCTATCGCATCAACCATCAATTAGCAAGGTGGGACAAGAGGCAGTTCACAGCAACACGTAAGACATCAGAGTAGATAGATTAAGTGAAGGTTGGTGTTATTACGGCTGAAGACGTTTCTGTATTTTTATAAAAGTTTAATGTGACCTCCTTCCCTTACAGATTTTGATTCAGAGGTCAACAAAATCAAATTGGATATCTTTATTATTAGGTTTACGCAAATAATTTTCTGTTTTGTTCACCAAAAAATATGATAATTTTCTGTTTTCTTTCAAAATTAATGAAAAATCCTTTTCTTTTTTTTCTTTGATTAATTCCATATGTTGTACACACTATTGTTTTATTCATAATTTTAATATATTAGTCTAAAATATCCCTGATTTAATTTCATCATTAATATTATCATTTTAATCTTCAATAAAAAATATTTTTTTTCTTTATCTTATTTCCTCGTGTAATTGATTTCTGTAAACCAAAAAAAAAAAAACTCCCGTGTTAGGAAAGTTTTACATCATCATCATTAATTCCAAACCTTAATATTTTTTATACACTGCAGATACAAGATAGATAGAGATATATATAATATAATATCAAGTTGGTATTGCATGCATTAAAACCAATCATCAATCATTCAAAATATATCAAAAAAAAAAAAATGGACATCAATCACTTTAATTTATTTAATGAAACGCACTATCCAATGGACAAAACTATGAAGAAAAGCATACTTTGAAAAAGTAGGAAGAAAGATAAGGTGGTGCAAAATATGCCCCTTTTGCTTGACTTATTGAAAGAACCGCACTTTATCATTGAATTCCTGTTGAATAGGTAATCGTGTATTGAAACATTGCCTAAACATATCAAACATTATATTAAAGATTTTGGTGTGTAACTTTCTATAACCTTCTATTATGCGTGAAAGAATCATTGTGTACTGTGAATTTTAAAATAGAATATTCCTTGCTTTGATAAACAAAGTCACACATTATATAATTTATTGCCAAACATGCATGTACACAAATATACAACGCATCACGTAAAAGTATTGGTCTTATATGAAAAAAAAATGATAAATTATGATAATCAAATTTTATATTAATTGATTATGATTAAAATATCATTTAAGATCACATAATTTAATGTTTTAATTTTAATCATTAATATAAGATCTAACAGATATAATTTTCTGGTCAAAGTTTTGTGTAAGATTAGCTAGTTGTTTCGTTTGATACACTTTCAACACATATATTTCTTTTTCTGTATTTATATTTTTCTTGCTTGAGCCTCTTCTAATTAAAATTACTCTTCTATGGCAGCTCATTGAATATGGTAGCATTTACAAAGATACTCAAGAAATTTGACAAGGTGAGCT
>JANHAO010011634.1:0-16841 GCA_026873985.1 Saraca asoca | reverse complement strand
TTGTGTAATATTATTTTCTGATTACATGTTTGGTATTTTGATTGTAGTTAGAAGGAAAATTTAGCTTAGTTCTGTTCTGCTGTGTATCTTCTTACATTAGCAGGAGTTGTCTGCAGAATATTCAATTGAATAGAAGAGTTATATTTAGTTTAAATAAACTATTTTAGTGTGAGTTGCTTGAAGTAAACAATCTAGTTCCATGTTCAATGACCAATGAAGTACCAGACATCAGTCATAAAGTTATAATAGAGATGTCATTAAAGCTATAAAGTATGAGACCATGTGTAGACCAGCGAGCTTTTTGAGAGAGCTATTGGTGGGATTTACCTCCTTTCCTTTGTATGCTCACCTTAATGTCATTTAAGAGTGAGAATTAACCACACAAATTTTCTGTGGGTCCTACAGAATTCTAGATTTTATTGCAAAGAATATCTATCTTTCTTATATAATGACACCAACACGCCGTTATAAAGTTAATGATTCAAATTTGTTGTTGGTGTTTATTAAAGAATCTATTAGTTGCACTTATGATTGTTAGTTGCTACTAGGATTTATGACAAACTGTCACTTATTTTATATAAAGTAGAACTTAATAAGTGAGGATCAATAAATACATGACAATATACAAATCAAAATAAATATTCCTATCTTCTATTAGTATGATAAATGATTTTTAGACTGTAGTTTACAACTGCAACATTGTTATTTACTTACATTAGATTCTGTAACTACAATTTTGCTTTGCAACAATTTTTGTTTTTTTATGTTTATTTGCTATTGATAATCGTAATTCAACTGTAACTATAATTTAGAATCTACAATTTCAAATCATAGTGTGATGATAAAAGTGACTAGTCATGAGGCATTGGGGACATTAGCCTGTTGAAAGTATTGGTTCTATTTCATGGTGGTGGACATTAAGATCCTTGTTGAAAAGTCCATGATTCTTCATGTTAAATCATTGTTTCTATGTGTTGCCCATAATTAGGTCCATGTGTATATATATTCAGTTAGGCTCCAATGGAAATTGAGATCATCTTTTGTGGAGACTGAATATGAATATGTACATTGAAGAAGAATCCTTATGTGCAGAATGATTAAAAGGAAAAGCAACACACACACACACACACACACGTGCTGAATTTATAAATAGTATTCAAGTGGAAGCAGTTGATGTGGACAATTTAGGCCACGTCATCATATGCTTATTTGGTACAGAATTTGCTGAGTCACATTGCATTTCTTCAAAGTGACATTATTTAATTCTCATTGCCTTCTTCTAACTCCCCTTGTGTGAGACAGGTAACATATTAATTAAAGCAAATGAGTTGACTGAGTTTGATATCGAATCTTGACCGTTGCTTAATACTAAGGGCCACTAATTTCATCTTATCCACTATATATTCTCTTCTCTTTGTAAACATCAAAGTATTCCCTTACTATTATTTATTGTTTTTTGTTGGAGAAATTTTAAATTTTATTTTTTTGAAAATTTTTGAAATATGACAAGTGCCTTCAATTAAGATCAAATGATATTATCAACCTCTTTAAATACTTATATTGATATTTATAGATAGTTGATAAAAGAGATAAAAATTAATTATTAATTTATTATTTAACCATTAAATAATTATAACGAATCAATGACTCTAGACAAAAAGATTTTATTTTGCAGTGTTGATGTGGGAAAAGTATTATTCCATTTAATTGATAGATATGTAGAATAAATAAGTTTGTGATGCTAATCAAATTAAAGGGTCCGCATAAATAGTAAACATAGAGCAGTTGTCTCTGTTTTAGGAAACAATAATCTTCCAAATTCCATCCATATAAATTAATTCTTGATTTAATTGGCTTGTCTACTCAAATTGTATAGCTAGTGGTTCATAGACTTTGTGTTAACTTTGATTAGCATTCATAAAAAATGAATCATAAATAAATATAATTGTAATTAAAACATGCAGGAAAATTTTTTATATATTCATGTTCGAACAGAACAATCTTCTTGGAAATTATATTATGAAAATAATGATTTATTAACGGTTAATCAATTAATGTTCTATACATACATTGTTAACCATAAAAGTTTTAAAGAATTAATTTTTTAATTTTTTCTCGTTTGAAATTATAAAAATTATAATTGTTATAAATGAATTTATGCTAATAAAATTTCAATCTAGGATTAAATCTTGGTAGGAATTATCCTTTTAATGTTTTGACAACACGCATGAGAGTAGTCAATGACATGTTTCGGATAGAATGAGTGACAAGATTGATGTCACAACAATGATATCTTACTCTAATTTTGCTATGATTTTCCAAATCTACAGGACATATTTTTAAATGTTATGTGTATAAGATAGTAATTATCAACAAATGGTCACTGAAATCCAACACAATTAAAAATGTTTTTAAAACCTTAAAAACTTTTAATCTGTCATTTGCAACAAGTACCTATCATTAACACAATAAATAATTCAAACAGTTACGACTTTTAGTAAGTTTACAAAAATTAAATAAAAAAGCTGTTATCAAGTATACTATTGTGCGTCCTATTCTTTGCCTACAAAATGGACACGTAATCATCAATTCGATTGGTATCTATTTCGTGAAATCTGGAGAGTCAATCTACAAGACAGGCAAAGACTTGTTCACAATTTTTATAAAGAGATCCATAGAAATATTATAGGTCATTTTTTAGCACTATTTTGAAAACTGAACCAGCAACCAACCGAAAAAATCACTAAACCATAATTTAATTGATTCAATTAGTGAAAAAAATTGAAGTGAAGAAGTCAACTGAATCAATCAAACTAAATTAAAATTAATCTTTAGAAAATTGGATCGATCAACCAAATAAATCAATATATATAATTTTGATTCAATTATAAAAGTATTTTGATTATGAAATTAAATTGGATTACTTAACATCAGAGTAAATTAGATTAATCGATCAAAATCAACGAATTGACATCAATTTTCAAAAAATCAGTTTACTATTTTTTATTTTTACATTTTGCCTTTAAATTAGGTTTTTTATTTTTTAATAGTAAAATAAATTTTTAAAAGAGATATTAAATAAATAGTCCATAATTATAATATTTTATTAATTATTAACTTCTTATAAAATTTACTATAATTTTTATTTTCTAAATTTATGAGTTCTTGTATATTACAAACTTAAATTTATAAATTATATTATATATTAATTATTTTTTATATATAATTTAATTTAATACATTTAATTTTTTAATTACAACATCATTCAATTTAATTATTAATTTAATCGATCAAATCAATTAAATCATAATTTAGTAATTTTCTTGATTTGATATGAATAAGTTAAATCGAACAAATTAATTTAAATTTTAAAACACTACTTTTTCCATAAATTTGCATACAAAAATTGGGAGATCCCGATGCTTTTGACATTTAGTCCAAAGTTAAATTTAGAGGAAAAACATAGAACCATATGTTTTCTACGGACTCCCATCTCCATCTTTTCTTGCTGTTTGCTTTTGAAACCTTCCTTGAAAATTACAGTTCCCATCAATGATTCTGCTTGGCACCTACAGTCATGGTCCCACCCACTAAAACATACAAAGGCAACGCAACACAACACAACAATGGCAGCTAAAAGGTTTCTCCATGATAAATGACAAAACCCACCACTTCCTTTTAGTAAAGAAACAACTTTCCTGCAACTTGCATAGGAAAAGCACTTCTGCTACTTTATTCTATATTTTGATCAAACCCTATTGCTTGATTTATGACCACATACCTATTCTCTTGCCCTATTTTTTATTCCTCCCTCCCATACTTAAACCCTGAAAAATATTAACAAAAATACAATTTGTTTAACAAGATTCTGATTCTTTTGAATGCCTCTGGATGCTTAAAAAGGGAATTGTTAATTTAAAGAAAGGGTCCGTTTGGATGGGCTAAAAACTTTTTTTTTAAGCTCCAATTTCCTACTTAAAAAAAGAAGCTAAAAATTACTTTTTTTTGAAGCAGAAAATTGGAGCTTAAAAAAAAATACTTTTTTAACTTTTTGTTACCTTTGAATTTTTTTAAATTTTTTTAAATTTCTTTTTATTTTAAAAAAAAGTAGCTTTTTTTAACAAAAAAGCCCATCCAAACGGGCCTTTAGAGATAGACACAAATTTGAAAGAAAACACAAATATAAGTCATCCTGTATTTTGTTTTATATCTATTATTTTTTGTATTAAGAAAAATTTTTATTCCAAAATTAAGATAAAATATCTCATTGTTTCAATACAAGTGAACATGTGGACATTCTATGGTATTTTTATAATGAAAAAGTTTTTAGTTTTAGAGGGCTGAGTATAAGATTGAACCTCAAAATTTGTGATTTTTTTTTTTTAAAGGTTTAGGTTTGACTGTATAATTTGTCTATATCTTTATTTTTGAAGAAATAAAAATTACAAAGTAAATTTTAGAGAAAGAGAATGGTGGGGAGGGAAGAGATAAAGAGAAAAAAAAAACTAATAAACCAGAAGGTTAAGTCTGTGATTGGTCAATGAGATTTCACCTGATATTTCAAATGCACTAATTGTCTTCAAATCTAAGATCTTCATCCAATATTAGTGATGGAATCTAAATCTTTATCTAAAATTTCATCCACTCTAATTACCTTTATAGATGCTCAATATCAATTGGTATTTGTGGAAAAATTCTAGGAGTCTAGAATCAAATTGCAAAAAGAAATAGAGGATGCTAAAAATGTCAACAGTGTTAGTCACATTCATCTTATTTAAATTTTTTAATAAGCATCATAAATTGAGTAATTTCATACTTATTAATTTTTTGGTAGAAATATTCACTTATTTAATATTTGACATAATTTGATTTAGAAACCCAATTGTTCAATTTTTTTATATCATTTATACTAATAAGTACACTTAAATTAACACATATAAACGTATATATTACTATTATTATTATTCTTCTTATATCTCTAACCACTTAAGTAAAGTTAAGCTATATTTGGGAATATGCTGTTTGTAATCTTTATAAAAATAAGATTTTATTTTATTTTAAATTAAATTCTTGTCTTGATGGTGACTGGATTTAACTTAGACATAATTTAATTTAATTTCATTTATAATTATTATTTTAATTATATTTTATTATTATAAAATTATTTAATTTTATCAAGGATTTTATTAAAATTAATTTCATTTAACAATAAATAAATGTTATATCAATAACTTTATCTTTATATTATCATTTTATGTACCATTATACTATTAAAATCTTTTTTTAATGGAATTCCATGAATTTTTAATATATTTCAAAAATAATTCTTTTATAAACTAATTGAAATCATTGTACCATGACATGCTATAGTTGATTGTATTAGTTGTGATCCGTTTGATTTGCTTCGAAATATCTTGAATAGTATTGAAATGCATCATTGCACGGAGCCTGGTGTTTTATAGTTGTAGCAACGGATCCGGCTGAGAAGGAGGTGAATTGAATTTAAAATTTTACACTTTTCAAAATATAATTCAAAAATCTCTTTTCCAAATCCTGTAAAATCAACAAATATATTTGAAAACAAGAAATAAAACAACTCACAATATCAATAAATCATCTTTAACATGAATAATAAAGAATAATAGAAATATAAAGTACATAAAATAAAAGTGTAGGGATAAAAAGATTCAAAGATTTATAGTGGTTCCTCGTTGAATAATTACCTCCAAAGTGTACATTTATTTCCAAGTTCTTAATCAAAATTGAATCTACTAAATATTAGTTCTTTCAAATTTAAAATAGACACTCGTTAAAGTTTTTATATCAATTGTTCAACTATAATCGAAATACCTTTTTGAGAATCTCACTCAAAGAAGAAAAATAAAAAACTTAATCACTCTTTCTACCTTAGGTATGACTATACCTAGACAATCCAGTAGTGTTTGAAATAAAATGAAAGAAATTTCAAGAATTCAGCAGTTAAAATTACAAATTGAATCACTAGAATAATAGACTTAAATAAATCTAGCTCAAATTTAAGAAATCAAGTAAAAAATTGAAACACAAAAGGTATTGGTGTTGTTTGTCTTTTGGATTTTAGGGTTTCGCATTTGGAAAATGTATGAAATAGGTATTTATCAAGTAATTACGACACATAGTAAAATAATCGTTATTTGAAAATTTACACGTTGCAACTAGAATCGTGAAAACTAGTCATGAAGTCTTCAATTCAAATCACAAAAAAATGGCGTAACTACCGATTTAAATTGCTTTGAATTGCAAACTCTTGGCCAATTCTGAAAGGCTTACATCAGAATCACAAAAATTAGTTGAAATTTTCAATTTGAATTGTCAGACATTCAAAACACTCTGCACTTGTCTTGTTTTCATGATCATGATTGCAAATACAGTCAAAAGGTTTGATAATACAAAAAAAGTGTAATTTTTGATGAAAAAATTTGTTGAAAATCATGAAAAATTCGTCGAAAATAATAAATTTTGGATGAAACATGATTATCGATAAAACTATTGTCAGAACTCCATCATAAATCGATCAGTAAATTTGTCAAAACTTTAGTCAAAAACTTTTTCTAAAAATCATTGCAAATCTGAAAGAAAAAAGGAAAAATTTTAAAATATTATGTGATATAATTTTATGAATATTGATTCCTAAAATTTTACTAAAATTATTTTGATTAGTATTGAAAATTAATTATAATATTTTTTAATTTTAATTTCTAAAAATTAAAATACAACATGCAAAAATATGTATAAATATATAAAATTAATAAAATAATTCATAAATTATATTATTCATGTATGGAATATATTATTTAAATAATAATTAAATTTATTATTCAAATAATAATTTTCTAAATAGTTTCATTATTATATTTTCTCCTACTTAATAAAAATAAACAATAAGCAAATCTATTTAAGGAATTAATAATTAATATTTACAATACATTTATTAATTTCAAAAATTAACAAAAATTAAAAAATATATAATTTTTATAATAAAAATATGTTCTAACTAAAATTATACATAATTCCTAACATAATTTTAACAACATTATTAATTATGTTATCTAACTACTTAATCCTACAAAATCTAATTCAAAATATATATAATTTCTAAATATAATTTATCAATTATAATTAGTTAATAATTCAAATATATAAGAAAATACAATCAATGATTAAAAAATGAACTCTTACAACATTAAAAATTATGAATAATTAATCAACTAATAATTAAAAGTGTATTATTCTTAGTGTCCTAACAAGATAAGTAGAAAAAAAATCAATACAAAAACTAAAGCCCAAAACTACAGAAAGTAAAATAAGATAAATCAATTAACCCATGGAACACATAATAGTTAAATGAAAACAATCGGTAAAAATGTAAAACAAAACATTTAGAACAATTTAATCGGGTTTAAATTTATGAAAAAAAATACTTTCAAAATGCAAGAATCAAGTTAGGAAAGCAAAAAAGAGTTTTGATGCGACACTAGAAGCAGAAGGAAAATGGAAATGAGTGATAGAACACGCGCTCGACGTTTATGAAGTTTTTCAAATTTTCAATGGATTTTTTTAATCAGAAATCTGTTGGAAACAATGAGCAAGATTTTTAAAAATTTCTATCTATTTTTTGACGAATTTTCCAACAAAAATAAATGTACGATGGATTTTCGAAATTTTTTTTTGATATATTTCTGATGGATTTATTTCATCAATAACTAATAGTTTTTTCATCATCGATTGATTTTTGACTAATTTCCAATTAAAAATTTTGTTAGAAACTTTCGTAAAAAATTATGTTATTTTTTATATTACGATTCGAGTTCCAAGCCTAAAAAGTAAAAGATAAATTTTGAAAATTCATTTCAATACTATTTCAAATCTCATATTTTAAACTGAAAACATATTTTTAGACTTAAAGAATTTGATAAATCATTTAAAAATATTTTGAAATATTTTTGGTGAAATTTTTTAAAAACTTTTTAATTAAACTTATGAGGTAACCTCCTAAAAATGATTCCAAAATTTGATCTAAGTTCTAATAAACTTATACCTTTGTAATTTTGATTGAACAGAGTCTAAATTAAGTCTCCATCAAGAAATCCAAGACTAATCAAAATTGATCCCCTAAAAATAAATCAAATAAATTCAACCAAAATCATTTGTCATCATCAAAACATAAATTTACTTAATTTAAAAAAATAAAGACTAAGGCCAACAATTGCGTCTTCCTTTAATTGGTGCAGTATTTATGTAAAATTTTATGACTTCATCAATAAAGTTTACAATAAACAAATTTCATACATTTATCAAACATTATAACTATAAATATACATACTAGTTTTTGGTCATGAAATCAAATCCCTTATTTTAAATATTGATATGATTTGTCAGGGAATTTGTTACCTGTAGAAATTCACAAGTTACACAATTTCAACTCAAACGTCAAGACTTTACTCATTCTTCAAGAAGCTAAGAGAAAATTGACAAAAATATATTTGGCTTATTAGGCTAAATCTAACAAGACTTGAGATTGCTCATAATTCAGTGAATCGCTACGAACAAAACCAATTAGATTTGCAAAATCTTGAATTATTTCTTTAAACTCTGTAGTTACATGTCCAAATCTAAATTATTGCAGCTGAGACTAGCTATGTTACTGATGAGATCCCAACCTATAAGGATGGTGCTAGGCACCTGTGCAAAGAGGAAAACATTGATGACAGTGGGAGAAGATCCATGGAGGAGGCTTCAATGCAAAAGTGAGTGATGATGCAGAGTATAGACAAAGATTTCAAAAATAGATTCATTACCATTTACAGACTACTTAACTAACAAGAAATTCTTGTTCACACTAACTTTATATAAACTTATGCATGTTCATGCATTCTTTCTTATTTACTTAATATTGTTTATTTGTAATTGGTTAAGTGTATAAGAATATATTTAGTGTAAAGAAACTTTTATGGGAATCTGATTTATGGTGAATATAATAAAATAAATGGGAAAAATAATAAATATGAAATCACATATATATCATCCATAAGTTTCTTAAGTGTTGCGTTTATCCATTTTTTTCGAGTTTATGTAAAAATTTCTCTTTTATATAAATATATCTAACGGTTGTATGATCTATTTGTAAAATAATTCTTGAATGATATAATTTATTATAAATTCAAAGAGTGAGATAAACACAATATTTATAAAATTTAATAAAATTTACATTTACTTCATATCTATCTTTCTTTTTTCAAATCTATAACGAATCGGAGTGACGTAAAAATTTCTTTAATTTATGATTGGTTTAGTGTATGCACGAATTTCTCCCTGCGGTTCCATCAATCTCTGCCACTAGTTTGGATCATTAGGGAAACAATAATTGCGATTTACATTCTCAAGACTCAATCATTTAGGGATACTTAAAAGATGAGAAACCAAAACAGAGGAAGCTCTCACGCATATGTCTAACACAGCAAACTGCAGTAATTAGAAAGGAATGGAAGAGAAAGGGATCCAAGAAATAGATTCTTCCATGCTAAAAATAAAAGTCAGCTTATGTCTGAATGCACTAATACCCTTATTTTATTGTGTGATTTTTGATAAAAAACCATAATTAGGTCTGTTTAAGATGTACCATCCTTGGAGTTTGGCCAGAGATTCAAGTCAGTAAAATGGTCATTTGTTTCTGTGAAAGACATGGAAAAAGTTATTACGAATGTGTTTAAAGTAATGTTCTTCTAGGCAGATTTTTGACGATTAAATTAATCATATCATAAAATTTTGTACATCATGATTTAATTATGTGTATATGAAAAAGACATTGGTAAGATTTAAGAAAGCTTCCTGGAGTGTGGAGGGCTATGGTTGATGATATATAACTACTCATTTATCCTCAACTTATTGAATTATTATCCATTTTTATTGACCTAATATTTTCAAGATCTATCTAAATCTGTTAGGGTTTCAGTGCATCACATCAGTATGTCTTAATTTTATTTCTCTTTTTCTGGAGTCGCTTCTATAGTTACTAACTTAGACATTGATGAAGAGCTTAGGAACTATATATATCATCACCCATCCATTGTCATCAAAACTATATGTCTTAACTATGAGTAGGCAATTTCATTATATTCAACTTTATGTAAACAATATAAAAATTGACTAATGGTGAATTTAAAAGTACATATATATATTTTTGCAAAACAATATTTGTATGCATTAATTGACATAACTAAGTTAATATCCATATCAAAATAGCCAACTAGTACTTATGTGGCATGAATCACATGAATTATTTAAAAATAAATAAATAGGAAGGTAGTAATTAATAATTTGAATTGGATGATGTTTGAAACGAATTGCAGGGTAGTAATTTAAAAAAAAAAAAAGATTATAAATGGAAGTCTTTGTCCCAACTACCAAGTCCACAATGTAAGGTGATCCAACTATTTATGGGTAATGGGCCACCAACTTATGGATTTGAATTATATCTTGTCTGTAATCCAAACACAGCCTCTTCCATGCCTTAGCATTATGTATGGATTGGGTAGGCTTTCATAATGAAATGAACTTATGACAAATACATACAATCTTCTTTTGAACTTTCTCTTTAGCCTTCATCTTCCTCTTATCAATCACAGATTTCTCTCATTTGGCAAGAAGGATCAACCCAGGAGGAACGCCCCAGCCCTCAAACATTTTGATATCTTCATTTTTTTTTATAATAATTTTAGATTGATCTCTTCAAAAATTAGAAATTATATATATATATATATATATTCTATAACTCTTTTATGGGAAAACTAATCTCATTTGCATCATGGAGAAATTTTCGTGTACTTCTTTTTCATAATTAACACTACCAAACATTTGCAATTTAGTAGAATGAAGGAGAAAGAAAGAAAATAGAGGATTATCATTTTATTTTTAATTTTTTGAAGGATATATCTTTCTTTTTATCCTTTTTCTCTTCTCACATTCAAACAGATGATAAGGAACCAAAATCCAGAAAAGATACTATGCAAATAAATTGGATACCGATCAATTCTAGTGGACCATGTAAAAATTGGGGGGCAAAAATTGGTGGTGGGACCTAGATTTCAATATGCTCCAAATTAGTAGGTCTCTAATTATTCCATTTGCATTAATTATGGCTCTAATTTTTTTTATGTTAAGGAAAAAATGGCTAAAGTAGTTCTATTCTTGTGCCTTTATTCCTGATTTATATTTGAGTTTATTGACATATAATAATTGAATCGATTAAGAAAAAAATAAAATAGAATACCAATGTTCAAAACGACAGTTTTTTCAAGGTATATATTCTTTATCCCATCAAGAAAATCAAAGGGGGCATCCATTAATTGTTATTGCCTTATCACCAGTCACATGTTATCTTTAATTTTGAATAATTTTAGACGTTTTATGCTTTGCTTGATTGAGTGGAAGAGAAATAAAGATAAGGAAGAACACCTGTCGAGTTTCGATGAACAAATGATGGAAAACCAATCTTAAACCTACAAATTGAAATCCCTCCTAAAGTTGAAGGATTTTGAAGATTTACAAAAAGGAATATCTCGTATATTATAATAAAATCTACAACAATGTTTCAAATTGTGAATACTTGTTAGTAATATTATTGTAATAGTGCCTTTTTGTGATCATAATTTCTTGTAATTTTATTTTGAAATGATTTTATTTTCTCGTATTTATTTATAATTTTGTTAATTACAGCATAACTCCAATCATAATTTTAAATCATATCCATAATCTATACACATGTCCTATAGCTCATATATGTGTTCATATCCTCTAACTTCAAATATAATGTTAGATAATATCAGTGCAACCATAAGATATAAAATATTCTATTTTATGTCTTATCCCTAAACGTAAGACCTTTTAGTGGCACACTTTAATTATCATTGCATTATGCTAATCAAATGTTATCTTTAATCTTGAACTTACACGATTTATGCTTTGTTTGATTGACACGAGGGATTTGGGTGGAAGAGAAATGAAGATAAGGAAGAACACTTGTCTTGTATGAATGAACAAATGATGGAAGACCAATCTTAAGGTCACAAATTGACATCCCTCCTTAAATGAAAAGATTTTGAAGGTATACAAAGAAAAAGAACATTGTTTTATAGATTTTAACAAAAATTATGGTGAATGTTTCAAATTATGAACCTTAATAATTATTGTGATCATAATACTTTTGCTGTAGTGTCTTTTGCAATTTTATTTTTTTATAATTTTTACTTTGCAATGATATTATTTTTATGCATTTATCCATAATTTTACTAATCGAAACTATAATTTAAAACCATACCTATAATTAATACACACATTCTACTACCCATATATGTCTTCATGTAAGTATAAATATAATCTGAGAGAACATGAATTTAGGATTAAGCCTTGAGATGTGAAGTGATTATTACTTTTATTGTCAAATTAGTTCTCTTTGTTGGAAGGGAAAAAGACTACACATCTGTGTACTGTGGAGCATCTAAGAATTTTCTTTAATTAGATTCTGATTTTCTATACTTCATGTCTCTTGGATCATTTTTTCATTTCCTTTCTTTTGGCTAAACCAAAGGAAAGGCATATCTTCTAATCTCCTTTTTCATTCCATTTTCTTGTTTTCGAACCATTTTCAATTCTTTTCTCTGGCTACGTTACGCTACTCAACTTTGGTGTTTTGGTATTAGGTCCCTCAACTTTTAAATATTTCCCTTAACTTTGAAAAACATCTACTTCCATCCATTTCTTTACTCAATTTATCTTTATCTTCCATTCTTAAATCTACCTTTCATCAGTTCATTAATATTTAGCAGATGGGTACTTCAAATTTTTAGAAGTTAGTTAGGTTGATATATAAAAACTTGGAATCAACACCTAACGTTCACTTAATTGACTGTTTTAGTTAATTAAGTGCCCTTTTTCATAAATTTTTCACGTATAATTTTGAATTTATTTTTTTTATATTTAGTTAAAATTTTATATATCTGTAATAAGTATCTTTGAAATTATATAAATAGATTGATAAAAGCCTAATAAATGGACTTAGCTAATAGGGCCCAGCTCACTCAAGATTAAAGTGTAAGGCCAAGATATCAAGTCACTAAACATGAGCCAAGGTCGCTAGTTAACACGGGTTAAAACAGCCACCTCAAGTCGTTGAAAATAATGCTTAACTCGCAGAATTAAAGCACTCATCCACAACCAACAATCTAAGGAAATTTGTTCAGTTTCCTACTTTAATAGAAGTTTGTTATAACTATAAATTCTTATCTATTATGTAATCTTAATCGAGTCATGATACTTATCTGTTGTAGATCTATATTCAAATTATAACTCCTAAACCATTATAAAAGAGGACGAAATTATTATACATGACACAATCAATCATCAGATACAAAACACTCAATAAAGAGTAATAAAAATGATGAACGTAAGAGTCAAACTGACTTTAGTCGAACCACGTTAAAAACTTCTATTGTCTCTCTGTTCTTCCTCTTTCTCTCTCTTTCTCTTTTCACATTCAATTTGCAATTTAAAGTTCTAAACTTGGATTGACTAGATTCAATTGTCAACAATATCTAATTTAATTTTTATTAAGTATATAAATTAGAAATTATGTGTTAAAAAATTATGTGATAAATTAATATATTTATACAATAATATTGTAACACTTGTTTAAAAAGTTCATGAAAAAATTATATATTCAAATAAAATACTTAATTGTATAGATGATGAATAGTAATTTTAAGATTTTGTGTAATTTAATATTTTAGTCCGAGCTCTCAGTTTTGGTACTAACCAAATTCAATCACTTTAGAATTAAAGGATTTTTTATATTATTTTATCCATTTTATCAACTTTTTATTTACAAATTTATATGATATATACAATAAGAATTGAATAATGATACTCACATCTCCATCTCATATTTATCCTTTCCTTCATGGACAATAATTTAGAGTGTTATGCTTCATACATAAAAATCATAAAAGGTGTAATTTATTAAATAAAATTCTATAATTTTTTTTATAAAAATTTATAATTGTATACATACAAAGTTGTATAATTTTTTTCAAATTTTCTTTCATTTCTATAAAAAATTACAAATTTTAGTAAAAAATTATAAAAAATATATATTTTTTTTCAAAAAATATATAAAAATACATATCAACATGAATTTTATCAAGTATGTACCTAAACAAAATCCTAAATTTAATTATCTCTTTATTTAAGTACCGCATAAAAATACAAATGTTGAAATATGAGAGTATCATTGTAAAAAAAAGATTGTGAAACTCAACCTCAATAATGAAGAGAAACACATCCAATCATATCTGAATCATATATTATATTCATGAACTAAGAGAGAAGGTTAAATTCTTTTTGCTACCCTTTTCTTTTATAGAGTTATCGTGGCAGCCTGCAGGCAGCTTTTCGTAGCAAATCTTAGTTTTTTTTTAATTAATTATTATTCTTTTCTAGTACAACACGGTACTTTGGGATATGTTTTTCCTTAGCACTGCCCGTGATCAATAAATGACCATTGCCTATTCTTACTTTCCTTTGGGCTGTCATTGGATTCCACATTCATTATAAATCCAATATTATACGTTACACTTGTAAGTTAATAAGAATAAGGAGGCTGGAATTTAAAATTTATAGTGAATTATTAAAATTTTTTATCATTAAATTACACCTATTGACTTTATTATATGTAGGTTTTTCTATTTCTAATAATTTGCTTACTTGGAGAATAAGTTATAATTTCTTCCTATTCAAACACAGCAACATGACTACGCAACACCTCGTAATTTTTTTTTATAATAAAAGGAAAATAAAATTAATAATGGGCTTTCTTTTTTTTTTTCTTTTTGAAAAAGAAAGTGTATATAGTAGTTTCTAGTGAGATTCAAATAAATAAACCCTTATGTCTTTTTGAATGAAAAATAGATAAAATTGAAATGATATTTTAGATGTGATATATATATATATATTATTAAGCCTGAATTTCTGTATAATTGAATTTGGAAGAGGAACATAGCCAATGACAGAACACATATTCATTACTAGTTCCTGGTTTATAACATGTTTGGGAGTTAAAAGGAAAAAAGAGAAGAAAATGTAACGAGACGATGAAAGATAAAAAAGGAAAGAGGATTGATGATTAAGAGAAAATTTTCATTCTCTTTATTTAAATGTTGGAGAATTAGTTATAAATTTCTAATCTCTTTTACACTTTAATCAAAATTTTTGAATAATAAAAATGTTATGACATGATATTTCTTTTTTTTTTTTTCATTATCCTTCGTTCTCTCCCATTTAGATATACAATCAGAGTTTACTAAATAAAAAAATAACGATTTAATTAGTGCATATTTGTGATTATTGTATTTTTTTTTGTAATATCTATAAAAGTAATATTTATGCAAAATTTAGTAAAATTTTTGGAACAAATTATAAGAAATGATATAACAAATTTATAATTTATGTATACAATTGTAAGTGAGGTTGACATGTGCTATTGTGGAGAACATATCTCCGACATATCACGAGAAATATACCCTAAGCAATGCCCTGAAAAAAATGAACCTCAAAAAATGAGTTGGAGGAGGTGAGGATATGATCTTGTACTTGGAAGCTTGCTTAGCCGCCCTAAGGTTTTATTTTGCTCTTTTGTTATCATCGATGACTCCACTGATCATTGGCCAATAATTTCTCACAAACGCAAAATGGGAATGCAGATTTGCTGCAGTTGATATGACAGCTGCAGTTGGTGCAGTCTAATCTGAACCGTTCGATTTATGATCCGACGATTCAGATCGCAGTTCATAAATTTTTTTTTTAATTTTTAGGAATAAGATAATCTTTTTATAAATTACGATCTGAATCGTCGGATCGCAGATCGAATGATTTAAATTAGATTACACCAACTGTAGTTGCCCTAACAACTACAGCGAATTCAGATCCATAAAATGGGGGGAAAAAGAAAGAGAAAGGGCACTAATCTGAATAATTAGTACTCTTTCTCCGAACTAATTATCATTCATAAACGTACAATCATTGTTCATTTTTGACAGAAATGGGTGGGAGAGGACGAGTGGGTACGTGTCCTTTATTTCCATTTGGAATTTATTATTGCACATGTATCATTTTGGGGACAGTTAGGGTACATCTTGTCTGACGGCAACATTGGAGAGTGTGTTTGGCATGTTTGATTAAGAAATTAAAAATTAATTTAAGAAATGCTTGGTAAAATAGTTTATTAAATAAAAAAGTTTTATTTTGAAAATTATTTTTAGATAGTTCATGAGAGTGTTCCTTAGTTTTTAATTGATTTGAGATATTTAAACTATTTGATTAAATTAATCAATTATTTTAAATATTTGATAATAATTATTTAAGTCAATTTTTAGTCCTCAAAAAGTTAAGAAATTTAATTTTTTCAATTGGTTATTTCATATTTAGGATTAAAAAAAATCATTACCACTAATCAATTTAATTTTTGACATTTTTTTACATTTGATATACAGAAAAATCCTTATAAAAAATATGTATGAAATATATTTTATGATAATTCATTTCTTAATCGATCTACATGTATATTATTTGATTCTTCATCCTTTTTCTCTCATCATCAAATTATAAGAAAGGGTTATTTCTATTTTACCCCTTAGAAAATAAACTATTGTCATTTTTCCCCCTCAAATTTAACAAAATATCAAAATACCCCTACTTCTTTTTTATTTCATTTTTTATTTTACAAAAACTTAGAAAAAGAGAAAATAAAAATA
>JANHAO010011633.1:0-16847 GCA_026873985.1 Saraca asoca | reverse complement strand
AGAACGGTGACCTTGTGAGCATGAATAGGAGAGGATTAAGCCATCGTCTTGTTGATCTTCAAGGTCGAGTTCTGAGTATTCCTGCAACTGGCTCGGCAGCATTGTTATTGCTTTGATTCTGAAATGGAGAAGGACAATTCTGCGGTTTTGCACTTTTGGCGCCAGACTTATATATCGTCGCATCAATCAATTTACATTTAAAAATCGTTATATTTAATGGAAAAAAAAGATAAATATTTTATGTTGACACCAAAATCCGGTCAAGAAGTTTGTGTTCAATGTCACCTTAAACTGCAAGTAAAATATGATAGAAAACAAAAAAGAGAGATAATGGAAAAGAAGGAAAATAATAAATATCAGAAGTTTTATCATGATTCGGCTAAAATCAAGTTGGCTCCTACGTCTATGGTGGTTTTAATTACCAATTGAAGGTTGTTTTTTCAATACAATGGAAGTGTTTTCTCATAGTATACAGTGCTCTCTTTGTATTTCGATAGAGTTTTTGCATGCCAAAATCTTCCTATCCCTTTACAGTGACCACCCCTTCCTATTTATAGAAGGGGGAAGAGATACAATTGTAATTTTACAAATAACATAATAATTATTTCCATCGCTCTGAGCATTTAATGCTTGCTGTTAGGCAATTAATGCTAAGCAAATCATTATCAGACTTCCAGGGTCTGATGTGTAGGTTTGGAGGCTGAGCTATCAGTTGGAGATGTGTGCCTTGGATTGCTAACTGGGCTCCGTACATGCGTCTGGCTTGCTAACCTCACAACCTGGCATTGTGCTGGTGAGTGAGCTGGAACTTTGGTCGACCTCGTTGTTCTTGCTCGATCGTTCTCCTTGAGGGCGGCAGGGGTGGTAGTCTTCTCGCTAACGGGTTGAGGGCCTTCTCAATGAGCTGCGCTCCCTGTTGCAACGCTACCCAATGTCTTCAACTCGCTGTTGAGCTTGACAACTTGGAACCCTCTTCGAGCAGCCTCGATTCCCAATCTGGGCCTCTATCTGGTTAGTTGTGTCTCCTATTAGACCTTGGCTGGCCCAAATCGTGCTTTTCGAAAAATGTGCATAACATAATCCCTCTAACTCTCAGCTCGCTTTGCGGGCTGGGAGTTGCAACTGGTAGTCAAAGTCTTTGTCTGCAATCTGCAAGACGGATAGGTCTTCATGCTCAGACCGCTGTGTTGTCTTTTCTGTCTTTCAGGCTTTCATTTCCCTTGCTTTATGCCATACCCCTCACTGTATATAGTTTTCAACTGTTGACGTGGCGATCTCATTTTTTTCTAGATCGTCCGATCTAGAATAGCCAAATGTTCTTTAGGTCACTTGATGAACTCAAACTAGTTTATAAAGCCTATTGAGCTCCCTTTGTTTCTCCATGAGATTGTCTGATGGATGCTTTAGTTAAGCCTTTTATACTTTCTGTATTTTTGCTTTCGGTGAAGCTCGTCGAGGCGTGTATGGTCCATTGCAAAGGTTTTGGGGGTGTGAATGGCCCGTTGCATGTGGCTTCCCTGGATAACTTCTCTTGTTGGCTCCTGGGAAGTCTTGTATTGATCTTGAATTATTTCTTCATGGCTTTTCCGTGAAGTTCAGCCTTGCTAGTCGGATTCCTGACTCCTTTTTGAATTGCTCCGGAAAGGAACCATTGGCTGAGAAAGGCTATAAGCAGGAGCATCCGTGCTGGTGGATGTTTCATCTGATGGGAGTTCGTCTCCCGGAGGCTGGTTCTAATTAGTGGCTTCAGGCTTTTGCTTTATTCTTGTATGTGAGATTTCTAATGTAAATATGCCTCATTGAAGGAGGTCCTTTAATAAAACTTCAAGCATTACGCTCATATCTTTTGCCTTTGTAAACTCGTTATATCGTTGATCCAATTGGTTGCTGATGGCAACATGACTAACTCCTGCAAAATCATAACTCGATAATTGTTACGTGAAATGTTTCATGGGATAATTAACCCTTGTTATAAGAGTAAAATACAAGCCAATTGGCTTGAATCAACAAGTTTCAACTTAAAAGATATGTGCCATTTGTATGACTAGTCGGTCACGCTGATTCGTGTAAGATTTTTGTGTGTGGCTAGCACTTCTTAGATGCGAGGTCTTGGTATGGTCCGTGCAAGATTTTTGTGTGTGAAGCACTTCTTGGATAGGCTTGTGCAAAATTTTTGTGTGCAAAGCACTTCTTGGACACGAGGTCTTGGAATTGTCTGTGCAAGATTTTTGTGCGTGGAGCACTTCTTGGATGTGAGGTCTAGGAAGTGTCTGCGCAAGGTTTTTGTGCGTGAAGCACTCCTTGGATGCGGCTTGCCCAAGATTTTTGTGCATGGAACACTTCTTGTACGTGAGGTCTTAGAATTACCCACGCAAGATTTTTGTGCGTAGAGCACTTCTTGGACGCGGCTCGCACAAGATTTTTATGCGTGGAGCACTTCTTAGATGTAAGGTCTTGGAATTGTCCGCACAAGATTTTTTTGCATGAAGCACTCCTTGGATGCGGTTTGCACAAGATTTTTATGCGTGGAGCACTTCTTGGACGCGAGGTCTTGAAATTGCCCACGCAAGGTTTTTGTGCATGAAGCACTCCTTGGACGTGGCTTGTGCAAGACTTTTGTGCGTGGAGTACTTCTTAGATGCGAGGTCTTGGAATTGCCTGTGCAAGGTTTTTGTGCATGAAGCACTCCTTGGATGCGGCTTGCATAAGATTTTTGTGCATGGCTAGCACTTCTTAGATGCGAGGTCTTGAATTTGTCTGTGCAAGGTTTTTGTGCGCGGAGTACTCCCTGGACACGACTCATGCAAGATTTTTGTGTGTGGCTAGCACTTCTTGGACGTGAGGTCTTGGAATTACCTGCGTAAGATTTTTGTGCATGGAGCACTTCTTGGACACAGCTTGCGCAAGATTTTTATGCGTGGAGCACTTCTTGGACATGAGGTCTGGGAATTGCCTACGCAAGGTTTTTGTGCGTGAAGCACTCCTTGGACGTGGCTCGCGCAAGATTTTTATGCATGGAGCACTTCTTGGAAGCGAGGTCTTGGAATTGCCCGCGCAAGGTTTTTGTGCGTGAAGCACTCCTTGGATGCAGCTTGTGCAAGATTTTTGTGTGTGGCTAGCACTTCTTGGACGCGAGATCTTGAATTTGTTCGCACAAGGTTTTTGTGCGTGAAGCACTCCTTGGACGCGGCTCACGTAAGATTTTTGTGTATGGCTAGCACTCTTTGGACGAGAGGTCTTGAATTTGTCTGCGCAAGGTTTTTGTATGCAGAGCACTCCTTGGATGTGGCTTGCGCAAGATTTTTGTGCGTGGCTAGCACTTCTTATATGTGAGGTCTTGAAATTGCCGTCATAGTCTAACGCTACGCGATCTGCGACCTCAATGAGACGTTTGGCACTCCCGTTTTGTCTCGCGCATGACTTTTCGATTTTCAACGGTGGCTAGCAATAATTACTCTTAGTTTTGATGCGCATGTGCCACATCATCATGAGCTGGCCGCTGTCCCTCTTCGGGCTGTCGGATCATGGGTAGCTGACAGTCCTCTTGATCCAACGTTGGGATCACATTCCCTTATAAACTGAGAGGGCCTTCTCTCTCTTTTTCAATTACCATTCAAAAATTTGCTGAGTTTCCATTTTCTCTACTCGTTTGCATTTTCGGCTGCTGCAACAGCTCCTCCACCATCGATTTTTGTTAGGTCTAGTCCACTTTTCTGGTCATCAATCGAGCTTCCGAACCTTCTGCCTCCGTTAGTCATGGTACGTCCCTTCTATCTTTCCATTTTTTCTACGTTTTCCTCATTTGTAGAGGATAAGGGACTGGATTGTGACTGGTTAGGAGACGATAATATTGATAAGTAGAGATGGTTTAAATGTTTCATTTTGTCTGGATCGGAGTAGTTAGGCTACAAGTAGGCTTTAGGATTTTAGACGTTGATTTTAGTCTTTTGGAGTTCTGTGATTCGGCCAGAGTGCCCCCTCTGTCTGCTGGAATCTGGGTTGTTGATGCGGTGACCTAGGGTGTGCATGGCCTACAATGTAGGGAAGGTCATTAATCTTAGTCTTCGATACGGTTCACTCTCAATGACCTGACCAGCCTTTTTTTCTTTGTGTAGATGGGAGTAGGTTATACACGTCACCATCATATAATTAGGAATGGGACGATAAACCAGACTCATCCCAGAGCGCGGGGGTCATACAACATACTGACGAAGCGACCTCGAGTGGAAGGGAGGTTGCTACGGACCTAAGCACTCGTCTGAAACACGAGGGCCAAGATACCACTGTAGGCCAACGCCTTCACCATTACGTATTTAAGCTACATTTTTCAATTGTATGTCTTCGCGACGTTCAGACCGTAATTCAATCGTGTCGGATCCCCAAAGGGTGTAGCGCCATGGTTCCCGTTTCAGACAATTGTGTTCCTCATCCACCTCGGGGCTTCGTAGCTATCAGTCTCCCACACCTCACAACAGGATTAAGATTTTCCATGCAACCCTTCATTGTTAACTTTTTGAACAAAATAAAACTTAGTCCATTCCAACTAACACCAAATTCATATACTTCACTTATCTCGCTAGAGCCCTAATCCACATGGGCAATGGCCTCCCTCCACCGTTACCCAAAACCTTATGTTACTTATATGATCTGAGGTGTGCAAACTCGAAGGATGGGCTCTATTACCTCTTGGCTCGACAGACGTCGTATAAGAGCATCTTGCCGAAGGGGATGCAAAAGGGAGGTCCAGTGCAGGGCATTACAAATCTTGTTGGTCCTACATCTCATGCCCCTTGTTGCGCTACCTCAAGAATTTCGATTTTGTTCAAGTTCCGGGTAGATTGGTTGGGTATGAGTAAACTTAATAGATTTTTTATATTTACTCTTGATTCTAACTTTTACTTGATTCTGTAGACGGGACCGGTAAGCGGCCAACGCTAGGGGCCAAGCAGTTGGAGGTCTTAGATCAGTTCGCGATGTTCAACGACCTCGAGAATGATTTCCAATTTGACAAAAGCCTCATTTGTTATTACAAGCTTGCTCCAATGAAAGGCACCGAGGTCATTAGGGAGGTAGGGATTCACCAATTGACGGAGGTCAAGCCTGCAAACTTCGATGATTATGACAAGATTATGGAGCTTATCCTGAGGATGCCACCCTCGGATAGCGAGGAGGAAGGCCCTTGTCCAGCAAGATCGAATCAACTTCAGCTGCTATAGGCCAGCCCCCGGTCCTCAAGATCAAAGTGACTCCTATCGTCGTAGAGCAACTAATTGCTCCTATTACGGTCCCTTTGCCAGGACCAGCCCCCACACCACGATCCAAAAAAGTAGCAGCAGCTGATGTCACCAGCCCTTCTGGTCCTCCTCCAAAGAAGCAGAAGGTTGATAAAAGGAAAAAGAAAGTGACCCCTCATAAGCGCGCAATACCGAAGGCCAAGACTGTGAGACCATTGGCCGAGCCCAACTCCAAGACAAAAGGGTATGCTTGGACTTTTGTTGAGAACATGGACACGATCTTAGGATATGGCGGCCGATTCGGGGTGTTGGAGGCTGAAGAGTTCACAATTAGAAGGCTGGTAGGATATGTGGCCCATCACAGTTTGGTGGTAAGTATTCCTCCTTGTCTTAGTCACTCTATTTGCTTCATAGTCTAATCTTGTTGTTTGTTCTCGCAGAGCTTGTTGACTTTGATGAAGATCAAGGAAGCGCTTCGGGACCAGGATGATGAGAAGTCTGCTCTCATGGACGAGCTGGTAGTCCAAATAGCTGAGGTCTTGGAGCTCACGGAGAAAGTTAAAGAGCTGGAGACTACTCTATCTCACGAGGCAGAGTGTCGTGAGACTGCTGAAATAAACTTTGGCCTTGCTACCAATGACCTGAATAAGGTGAGAATAGAGCTGGATGAAGTTCAGTCATATTTGCAGTTAGCAATGAAAGTGGCTGAAACCGTCGAGCAAAATACAAAGTCCGTAGATCAGCGAGCTGAGGCTACCGCTGAAGAATTGGAGACATTGAAGAGAGAACTTCAGCTCGCCAAGGAAGAAGCAGCCAAAGCCAAAGCAGAGACATCATCGCAGGTGACAGAAGCGGCAAGGGAAGCAAGGACTAGGACTTGTGCTGCATTCTTTTTCACTTTGTGGGAGAAATATCCTGAGCTGGACTTTTCCTTCTTCGACCCCTAAACTCTCGAAGTCGTGGATCGCTATAAAAGGAGAGCTGCTAAGGCTAGTTCTGTGGAGAAAGGACGGAGTGCCAGGGTTGAAGTCCTTCCTACAGAAGTTGCCATCCAAGGAGAAGGTAGCTCTTAGGTCACTGATGCTGCTCCAGCGGTTGAAGTTCCTGATGTTCTAGTTTCTGACCCTCAGCCCGACGAAGGCTTAGCTCCCGAGGCTCCAACCTCTTAGGATATGAACTTTGTAACTTTGTTTTTCTTTGTTTCTAAGACTTATGATAAACTTTGTAGATAGTCTGTATAAAATGACTTTATTGTGATGGAAGCCAAACATATTTCTCCTTGTTATTTTTATGCTCGAATGTGCGGACTTGTTTACTTATGTTAGGACAAGAATTGAACATTCTACATCAACCGTTATTACATCGCTTAACTTGTAACTTTACATAGAATTTTCTTCGAATCTTATTCTGCAAAGAATTCAAAGAATTACATACATATTTACAACGAACCAACTCTTATACACCGAGATACTTATTGGTAATAACAACGGAGGTGCTCGGCATTCCAAGCTCGGGGGAACTCCACCCCACTCATGTTTGCCAGGTGGTAGGCTCCATCGCTCATGACCCTTTTAATGAGGTATGGACCTTCCCAGTTCTATCCTAAAGTCCCTTCACTGGGCTTGCATGCTCCAGGAAGAATGAGACGTAGGATGAGATTGTCGGGTTTGAACTTTCGAGCTCGCACCTTGCGGTTGTAGTATCTCGCTACATGTCGTTGGTAAGTGGCAACGTTGAGGCTAGCTCTTTCTCTTGCTTCTTCCACAGGGTCCAGGTTTGTAGCAAGCAGCCGGTTGTTGTCTTCCAGGTTGAAAGCAATTCTTCACTGTGTCATGACCTCGAGTTCCGCTAGGATCATTACCTCATATCCATATACCATCAAGAAGGGGGTTTCCCTTGTAGAGTTGCATGGCGTGGTTCTGTAGGCCTATAGCACCACCTACAATTCATCCACCTAGGCTCCCTTTTTAGCTTTTAACTTAGTTTTCAAGATCCTCTTGATGATCTTGTTGATGGCTTCTATTTGCTCATTAGCTTGCGGATGATCTATGGTTGTGAAGCTTTTAGTGATTTTGTGGTCGTCGTAGAACTTGACAAACTGCTTGTTAGTAAATTAAGTCCCGTTATCAGTCATGATTTGCTGAGGGACTTCGAACCTGCAGATAATGTTGTTCCATATTCAGCAAGTTCCTTCACCTCTGCCCACTTGGTGAAGTAGTCCACGACTACTATTGCATATTTACATTTTTCTTAAGCCTTAGGAAGGGGTTTGATCAAGTCCATTCCCCAGATTACGAATAGCCACAGACTGATCATCTGTTTCAGGTAGGCTGGTAGAGCTCGTGGCACCTTTGCAATCCTTTGGCACTTATCGCACCTCGTTACAAGGTCTATAGTATCTTGCTTCATTATCGACCAGTAGAACCCTTATCAAAGAGCTTTTTCTGCTAAGGACAGCCTCCCAACATGGTTTCCACAATGTCTTGCATGAATCTCCTCCAAGACAGTATTGCAGTCCTCGCCATCTATGCATCTCAAAAGTGAGATTGTAAACCCTCTCTTGTAAAGTGCATTGTCACAGATGCAATATCTGGCTGCTGAGCCCGCAGACATCACGCTTCGAGTTTATCTCCTGGTAATTTTTTATCCTATAGGTAGTACAAGATCATATTCATCTAGGAGTTAGGTGCTTTGGCAATCGCCATCAAGACATCTTGTTGCTCAATACTTGGGGATGGAAGGAGTTCTATCGAAACTGTTCCTAAGAGATCGAGATCTTCAATGGTGGACAGTTGAGCCAAAGCATTAACATGCACATTTTGGGCTTGCGGGATCTGATTGATCTCATAATGCTGGAAGGATCTTAACAATTCCTAGACCTTCTGGAGATAGTTCATCTTTTTCGGTCCTGAAGCTTGGTATTCACCCTTCATTTGGCAGACGATGAGTTACGAGTCACTGAAAATCTTTAATCTTTTGGCTCACACCTCCTTGGCCAACCGTAAACTCACCAACAAGGTCTCGTACTCAGCTTTGTTATTAGTGGCTTGAAAACTACATCTTAAAGCGTAAAAGACCTTCTGTCCTTCTGGACTGATGAGAAGCATCCCTGCTTCGCCCTTTTGGTCATTAGACGACCCATCAACGAATAGCTCCCACCACAGGGCCTCAAGAATTTCTACCTCCTATTACAAGAGTCTTGTGAATTCAGCAATAAAGTTGGCTAATGCTTGTCCCCTAATGGCTAATCTGGGCTTATGTTCGATGTCGAACTGGGCAAGCTCTATTGCCTACTTGAGTAGCCGTCTTGAGGCATCCGTCTTTTGCAAGACTTGTCTTAGCAAGAATTTGGTAAGGACCTTGATGTTGTGGGCTTAGAAATAGGGTCGCAACTTTCTTTAGGTGATGACCAGGCAGTAGATGAGCTTTTCCATGGGTGAGTACCTCGTTTCAGCATCCAACAGTCTCTTGCTCACATAATGAATGGGGAGTTGAGCTCTTCCTTTTTCTCGTGTTAGAGCCACGCTCAAGGTATGCTGGGACACCCCTAAGTATACAATTAATCTCTCACCCTCTTTTGGTTTGGATAGGAGAGGTGCTTGCCCGAGGTATGACTTGAGTTCCTAAAAAGTGACGTCGTACTTCAGAGTCCATTCAAACCTTTTCGCCCTCTTGAGGACGTCAAAAAAAGGAATGCATTTGTCCGTTGCCTTCGAAATGAATATGCTGAGTGCAACGACCTGGCCATTCAAGCTTTGGACATCCTTTGGATCGGCAGGAGAAAGCTTATCAAGGAGTGCCCTAATCTTCTTTGGGTTCACTTTGATCCCTCTATTATTAACTATAAAATCAAGGAATTTATCTGAGGCCACTTCGAACACACATTTGTGCGAGTTCAACTTCATCCGATACCTTTTCAACGTTTGGAACATCTCTTCTAAATCTCGAACGTGATCGACGAGCTACTTAGACTTCACCAGCATGTCGTCAATGTACACCTCCATAGTCTTGCCAATTTGCTCTCGGAACATCATGTTTACTAATCACTGGTAGGTTGCCTATGCATTTATTAGCCTGAAAGGCATTACTTTATAGCAGTACAAACTATGATTAGTAATGAATGAGGTATGCTCTTCATCCTGCGCGACCATTGGAATTTGATTGTACCCTGAGTAAGCGTCCATGAAGCTGAGGAGTTCATACCCCACAGTCGCATCTACAAGCCGGTCTATCCTTGACAAATGGAAGCTATCTTTGGGGCATGCCTTATTAAGATCAGTAAAATTGATACATGTTCTCCACTTTTCGTTCTTCTTTTTTACGAGGACGGGATTGGCCACCCAAGTGGGATAATGTGCTTCTTAGATGAAGTTATTCACTAAGAGCCTATCCACCTCTTCTTTGAGTTCCGCGTAGCATTCGACAGTCATTGGTCTTCTCTTTTGGCAAATTGGTTTGACCTCAGGATTGATATTCAGTCTATGTGACATCACATTCGGATTGATGCCTACCATGTCTTCATGGTTCTAGATGAAAACGTCCATATTTGCCTTAAGAAAATCTGTGAGTTGTGCTTTCACATCAGGTGGTAGGCATTTCCCCAACTTGAGGCATCTTTCCTCGTCTACCTCGCTTACTCGCATATCCTCAAGCTCCTTAACTGGTCCAATGGCTTGCTCAACGTCTACCTCTTAAGGGTCAAGGTCGTGGCTAACCCCTTTCATGCTCATTGCCCGGGGTTCTCCTCCGGACACCACATTCACCTTCTTCCCTTGGACCCTAAGTTTAACTGCATTCTCATAGCAGTGCCAGGATACTTATTGCTGCCCCCACACACATCCAACTCTATTTAGGGTCAAGAATTTGATGGTCAGGGTCCTCGTTGATGTCACCATATCAAAATCATTCATGGCAGGTCACCTCAGCACCATATTGTAGGTCGAGGGACAATCTATAATCACAAAGTCTGCCATGATAGTTGCTTACTGATCGAGGTCCCCCAGGGTGAGTGGGAGTTTGATTCGTCCCACTGGAAGTATTCCATCTCTTGTGAAACTGTAAAGGGGCTTGGGTGAAGGGTCTAACTGACTCATGCTCACGCCTATCTGGTCAAAGCACCTTTTATACATCACATTCATAGAGCTCCCAGTATCAACCATTATCCTCCTTACCTCAGTGTTGACAATCTTTGCTCGAATGACAATGCATCATTATGGGGGTAATGAACTCCTTTCGCATCCTCTTCTGTGAATGAGATGCTGTCCAAGGCTATTTTGACCTTCTTAGCAAGTCTCTCATGTTCCACATGACTTGCCAGGAGAACATGGCCCGTAGCTCGCACATAGCAGTTTTGTGAGCATTTTGAAGTGCTTGCGATGTGAGGTCCACCGTGTATGGTGAAGATGGTCCTCACTGAGGGTGCTTCCTTGTGAGCTAGAGTTTGGTGATGCTGCAGTACAGGCTGCTGGGGACATAAGGGTCGCTAGCCCAGGAATCTCACCACATAGTCTCTTAGGAGACCTCTCCTAATGAGGTCCTTAATTACGTCCTTCAACGCCCAGCAATCCGACGTGTTGTGCCCGACTTCACTGTGGTAGGCACAGAATTTGTTGTGATTCTTCTTCTCAAAAGGAGCCCTCAGGAGGACTTGTATATGTCCTCATACAGTTTCCCATCTTTTTGGAGTCCAACTGAGATTGTCGAGAGGATACTCTCATTTGACAGGTTTTCTACATTGCTAACTTCTTGTCGGAACCTAGTGATGTAGTCCTTGAACGACTCATCTTTTCGCTGGAAGACCATGGCTAAGTGGAAGGATGGAGCAAGTTATTTCTTTAACGCCCTATATTGGTTGAGGAACTTCATTTGACATTCCTCCTAACTCTTTATGCTACAAGCTGGGAGACTTTTGAACCATGTCCACTGCACTTCTCCGAGCGTGGCGGGGAAAACTTGGCACTTCACTAGGGGGTTGGAAGTCTATAGGTCCATCTGGACGTTAAAAGTGTCCAAATGGCTATAGGGGTCAATGTCCCCATTGTACAGGGGAATATTTGGGATCTTGAACCTACGAGGGAAGGGTTCCATCTTGATTATGCTGGAGAACAGAGTTTGTTCCTCGTGGGATTCTTGGTTACTCTGAGATACAGAGTTCTTCTCCAGTTATTCCATTCTCTAGAGTAGTTCTTCAATCATAGGATCTCAGCTCTTAGACTGATGGTTGGAGGTTTGTCGACTCCTTTCATCTTGCTTGCTACGAGAATGTCGGTTTGAGGTCTTGTGCCTTTTGTCATTCTCATGACTGGACAAGTCATGGTCCATCTCTTGCTCGCAGTCGGTCTCTTGTGAGCTCTCGTCTCGATGCGAGTTTTCACCTTGTTAATCGTCCCCTTTATCCTTCTGAACTCGGTGAACCTAGGATCTCAACTACGAGTTAGATGAGTGAAGCAAACTGGTTCTATGGCTCTCGATCCTAGCTTGTTCCTCATGCTGAGGCTCTGATTGATGATGTCCACCCTTGGGTGTAACAACTCCACCCTACCTTGGCGTGCCTTGGGTATGTGCCTGGGCCAATGCTCTGACCATATCAATCAGCTTTTTCATGGTATTCTCAAGTGCTTCCTAACGTCGGTCAAGTGCTTCTTGGCGTTATTGCCAAATTTGAGCTTCATCGGTTCCGGAGCCATAAACTGCTGTGGAATTAGGGAAGCTGTGCTGGCATTGGTGCCCGTCGTGGGGGCAATTATGTTCCACTATTGTGTTTAACCTTCAGATTGGCCAATAAGGATTTCTGTACTCCTGGTGGCTTTTTCTCTCACTATTGTGATTAAAACAACTTAGAACAACTTATTAGGAACGAAAAGACAAAGAGTATGTAGTGGGGGCCCTCATTCTAGCGCCAAAATATTGACACCAAAATTCAGTCAACAGGTTTGTGTTCAATGTCACCCTAAACTGCAAGTAAAATATGGCAGAAAATAGAAAAGATATATAATGGAAAAGAAGGAAAACAACAAACACCAGAAGTTTTATCATGGTTCGGCTAAAGCTAAGTTAGCCCCTATGTCCACGGTGGTTTTGATTACCAACTGAAGGTTGTTTTTTCAATACAATGGAAGTGTTTTCTCACAATATATAGTGCTCTCTTTGTATCTAGGCAGAGTTTTTGCATGCCAAAATCTTTCTCTCCTTTTATAGTGACCACCCCTTCCTATTTATAGAAGGGGGAGGGATATAAGTGTAATTTTACAAATAAAAAATTGATTATTTTCGCCGCTTTGGGCATTTATTGCTTCTGTCAGGCAATTAATGCTAAGCAAATCATTGTCGGACTTCCGGGCTCTGATGTGTAGGTTTGGAGGCTGAGCTATCAGTTGAAGACATATGCCTTGGATTGCTGATTAGGCTCCGTATATGCATCCGGCTCGCTAACCTCACGACCTAGTGTTGTGCTGGTGAGCGAGCTGGAACTTTGGCTGACCTTGCTGTTCTTGCTTGGTCGTTCTCCTTGAAGGTGGCTGGGGTGGTATTCTTCTCGTTGACGGGTTGAGGGCCTCTTTAACGAGTTACGCTCCCTGCTGTAACTTTGCCTGACATCTTTAGCTTGCGTTCGATGACTTGGAACCCTCACCGAGTGGCCTTGATCCCCAATCTGGGTCTCCATCTGGTTAGCTGTGTCTTCTATTGGACCTCAGCCGGCCCACATCGTGCTTTCCGGAAAATGCCCATAACATTTTAGTTTAAAGGTTATTATCTTGTAATTTTTCTCCATTTTTAGTTAAATAATTATAATTTAAAAAGCTAGAATTACATTCTTATACTTAATTTATATTTCTAACAAAAAATTGAAAAATATATAAAAATTACATTTCTAATTTTTAAATTATAAGAATTCGCTGATAATATCATGCAAACATATTTATGAAATAACACAAAAATAATGTAAATAGAAATATCATTTTTTTCAATTTTCTCATTTCTCTTTATTTTTAGTTAATTTATATAAAACTACTTTTCATAAATAACAACAATCGAATGTCTAAAATTTTGCATTGTGATTTTATTTTATTTTATATCAACAAAAATAAGAAATAAGTACTGGGCAAGACAACATCTAGACAGCAACACGCCAACCAGTTGCATCATGACAAAGTATCAAACTCAAACCTGAAGGAGTTGACATAAATCCATTTCTCCTGCTTATGAAGTTGGTTAAAGCCCTTAAGGCAGAATATCTTTAGGGCATGTGAGACCTCACAAGCTCTTGTTAGAATTGACATAACTAAATTGCCCTTAATTCCTCTATCTCCAAAACGCTTGGAATTTCTTTCCATCCAAATTTGAATAAAGGGCAATCCCAAAAACCAATTTCCAGTCCAAACCATCCATAACACACAAATTCTAGGACAAATTAAAATTAAACCTGTCCCTACCTGTGTGAGAGAAAAAAATCCCTTCAATACATTACATCCTAATTTTTGGGATATAACTAGCACAAATTTTCAAGGTAGTGACTCGCAAACTTATAAGCATCCTTGATCTAAGAAATTATTTTTACTTAAAAATCATTAAAATAATATGAAAAATATAATTGGGTCTTTTTTTATTTAAAATTCATGATATGCAACATTTTAATAACAACATTTTCATAAAATATTTTTCTAAATTTTGAAAGCAAAATTATCTTTTTTCATAAAATATAAATCATAAAACTTTCAGACTTTTTGTTTGGTTGAACAAACACTAACCACTAAAAGAAAAATCAAGAAGACTACATATCTATTAGCATATACACACAAACTAAGGATTTTCCCCTTATTGGGATATCCTCCAAAAATTCATTAACCTAAAAATGTTAATGAATGGATGAGTATAATCTGAGTACTTAGTGACCAGAAAAGTCAAATCCATCTTTGGATTGAAAACAATTTTAGTCATACAAATAAATATATTTCACATAATATATATGTGTGAGTGTGTGTGTGCGGGCCTGCGCGCACTTGTGTGTGTGTGTGTGAAATATTTATAGTATTCATATATGCAATTATATGCATTCCTGATTATCTTCTTTATCTTTCTAATATTAATTAATTTTCTTATATGTGATCTTGCATGTTCTATAGTCTCATCATATCTCATAACATCATGAAATTATCAAGCAGGGGTATTTTAGTATTGTCAAATTAGGCTATCTTTGTATAACAAATGTGGGATCATTTGGTTAAACAAATGAATAATGAGTTATGACTGCCTAACTATGTTAATGCATGAGACCTTGAGCTACCCTTCATATACATTCTTATTTCTTGAACTTATTGGCCTTACAAGATAGATCATGTAAATTATATTGATAATGATAAGTTAATGGAAGGAACGATGTCTATGAGGTTGTATGCCCTTAATGACATACTTAATAAGGTTGCATGCCCCCTAGGATACATGCTTAATGCTTGTGCTTTTCTAAACCACACCTTAGTTAATTGTCCCTAATGACTTAAAGAAATAAATTTCATTTCCTGATGCACATAGCTTTTCCAAATCCCACTTAACAATGTGCCAATTCACATATACAAAACATTTTTTATTCTTTTACTTTCATAGATTTCCTTATAGAAATCACATTCTCTACTTGAGAGAATCTTTTAGATCTTGCACCTTGGACCTTTCCTCTAGTTTTGATTTTGGCTTTTGATTGTTGAGGAAAAACTTTACAACAACAAAAGAAACAAAAAGAACATCAAAACTAAAAATTAAAAGAACTAAAGATAAGAGATTAGCCTTTTTTAGGCCAAAAATCATACCTTAAGTTCACACCTTTAAAGAGCATAAACCAGAATTTTAATTTGTTGAGCAACGCTCTTTAGGGAGCTACTCTTTTACAAACAAGGATTCTGAATTTCGTTGAAGGGGGTCTCTTTATATAGGCTCATAGATGCATTAGGTTACCTGTCTGTGCATGCTTGATTGACCTCACGCACTAGGTTACCTATCTGTGCATGCCTGATCGACCTTGCGAAACTATATTAACCGGTTGATTAGTTCACTTGGATTAGTCAATCAATTGGCTTGGGTCCCATAGCCTTATTCAGTTTAAAACCCTGGTCCAACCCATCAAATGATTATAGTTTAATTTAAGTTTTGAGTTATAACTTAACTCAATCTTAGTTCTATATTGTTTTGGCCCTTTCTAGTCCTGTCTAACTTTAAGAGTGTTATAATATCAATGGTGAACAAGTCTAAGCCACACCTATGAAATATGAGTACAATCCCTCAAGGCATGTAAAGTTGATTCATAGAAAGAATGACAAAGAGGACAACTATCATTAATAGTCAGATGCAGGGATTTACAATAACTATTAATAAGGATATGATCTTGTAAACAAAGCAACATAAAAGATTTGTACCTCTTTAGACTTGGCCACTTCCAAATCTTCTAAAAATTATCATCAATCTCACTATGGCCAATGATATCTTCATAAGCTGATTTCAAAGTAAATTGACAATCATTTGAGAAATGTTACCAAACATTAGGACCAATATTCAGTTGAGAAGGCAAAATAGCAGCTATAAAAGAGCATATATGATTTGGGAGAAAGTTGCTTACAATATCCTAGTTCCAGTTACTTGAAGGGTGTACAAAATCCGCAACCTTCCTTACAAGATTAGAAGAAGAAAGATTGCATAAGGCATATGAATTGAGCAATCCAATTTATCAATCCACAATCAGACTAGAAAGCAACTCTAGAGCCATCTCTGACATTCGACTTTAGACTTTATTAACAACCTTCCATAAATTAGAACAAACATTCCCTTTTTTAATAATAGGGATAAGGTCATTCCCACAACCATACTTTGGTTTCAAAACTCTATTCCACAAGGCATCTGATGTGATCTTCTAACCAACTTGTGATTAGCAAACTAATCAAGAAGTAGAAAATTTTCCAGGACAATCAAGAAACCACAAAATTGGGCTCTTTTACTCTCAATCCAACATGTGAAAAGCAAGCAAAGGAATAGATTATAGACACCACAAATCTGCCCAAGGATTTGATAAGTCTAGCAAGTTTGATAAGAAACTCAGAGGTAAGAAAATACCTCACTTGATTAAAATTCATCAAAAAGTACCTAAAATATTACAAAACAGGCCTTATAAAGACACCTAGAGAGGGAAATACAAATTTTAATTTTGAAAGACACCTAGAGAGGGAAATACGAATTTGAATTTTGAACTACCCCTACTTAATTCCCTCCATCCATATTAGTTGGCAAATTAATGCTAATCTGCCTAATAAATACTAAATACAAACTTTGAATTTGAATTACCCTTAAGACTTGATCCTAATTAATTTAAGAAAGATAAAACATATGTAGGAACATGCATGCCACGTAGATGCCAATTAAGCTACCATGTAATCCATTATGTCCACTTGGCATCACCACATGCTTGGACTTGAAGTAACATGGTCCAATTCTTCTCTTTATTATTGTGCATGTCATCCATGGTCCATACTTTGGTGTGGGCTTAGTCTAAATAAGCTTGAATGAACCCTTGAAGAGCCACCTTGAACCTTTTTGCTCTAGACCTTGTAATCAGGCCACTTGGAAGTGAAATTG
>JANHAO010011632.1:0-16851 GCA_026873985.1 Saraca asoca | reverse complement strand
TAGAAACTACTCAATTTGGTCGAAAATGTAGAAAATTGGAAAATGTTGCCAATTGACACTAAATCCAAAATACATCTTAACTCAGCTGAGAACATGCAATTTTGGACCTTAAAATGCTAAGTATGAGGACAAATAGATGTGTCAAATATTGTATTATCACATACCTCATTTTTATAGTAAGGAATATGTGTGAGCTAAACTAGATGCATTGAACATAATGCCGGAAATTCAGATGAAGTGTTACCGATTTTTATGTCGAGATGAGCAAGCAAAACATGAGTTGTTTGGAGTTTCGTGCTTGATACGAGCTAAGACATTATATCAATTAATGATAGAAGCTAGTTGTTTTTAAAAACACTTCAAGCCGAATGGTAGTCTTCTCTAACCCTTTGTGCATGGGCAAGGTTATTGGCTAAACAGGGTCATTGGTTGCTTTGTTTCAGTAGCTCTGATTTTCTTTTTTTTCTTTTGGTTCTTCAATTGAAATGTAGATATAATTGTGGATTTTTTGTACTCTTTGCACATATGGACTTTTGATATATAATATGGCTACTTGTTTCAAGATTCATGGCGATTACTGGCTTTTATTTCTCCCAACCATGTACTATAATTCGAAACAGGCCTGCAGGAATTAATTTATGAATCGATTTATGAATGGTTAGTAACTTATGAATCGATTCAAAGTTAGTATCATTTCTAACTGCATGACAGAATCAATAATTGATTGAGACTATTTGTAAAGAGGCCATGAATCGCTTACCTAATCGATTCATGAAAAATTGCAAACCTTCGATGAAAAAATTGTTCAGTACAAGCCTTCGGGAATCGATTCAAAAATAGTTAGCAGCATATAAATTGATTTGACAATCGATTCATAGGTAGTATCATGTCATGAATCAATTACCTAATCAATTTACAAAGATTGCTGACCTTCGATGAAAACTGTTTTCCAAAACAAGCCTACATGAATCAATTCATTTCTTTCCCTTTTCTTTCCTCTTTTTTTTCTTCACAATCAATCAACATAACTACATTTTCTTTCCTTCTCATTTTCTTTCCTCCCATTTTCTTTCTAATTTTTTTTACTCTACCAAGCATGGGGTAAAGAGTGTGCTTAGGACAAGTAGTTAATAAGTTAGCTATAACTGATAAGCTAACTGTTAGTTGTTTTATTAACTGTTAGCTATTAACTGAGAGCTGATTAGTTAGATAATTATATTAAATATTTGATAAAATTAGCTATTGAATTAGTTTATAAATATAAAATGATATAAAAAATATATTAATATCATTAAATAATATATAAAGTAAATTAATTTATATTTATTTTGACGTCAAAGTATATTAATTTAATTAAAATATTCAAAATAAGAATAAAATTATCTAAAATTTAATTAATTATATTTTATGATATTATATATTTATTTATTTACTTATTTGTATTTATTTATTTATATTAATTTAATAGACATAGGCCAAATATACAATTATATGTGAATTTTTTTTATCTTTTTGGCTTTTGCAAAAAAATAATATGATATTAGAAAAAAATGTTGAAAATGAGTGTTTCTAATTCATTAGAATATGGACCATCAATCAACCAAAGAAAGAGGGATAAATTAGAACTCTAAATCCTAAATCCTAAAACTCTATTCTAATAAGTTATAAGTTATTTAGAGTAATTTTTTAAAAGAGAGTTTTTTTTTTCAAAAAAATTAGTCTGTTAAATACTTCTAAAATATAAAAAACAGTTATTTGATTAAACTAAAAGCTAAAAGTTAACTTTTTAGTGTGCCAAATATACACTGAATAGGTTTTGTATCTTTCAAGAATTAAATTGAAAAAAAAAAATCAAACTCAGTATATGAGGATCAAAATAGGTGTTAGACTAACATTAATATCACTATTGCTAAAAGAACGATAATCTTATTGCCGTTTGATTTTTTTTTTTTTTGTCATTATTTTTTTCAAAAAATAAATCAACTCGATCCGAGATCCATATATGGTCGATGGTCCACAGCAACCCGACCTTTTACGCTCGTAAATGGACATAATCCGGATCCAAGAGCCTCGCCATCTTATTATAGACAAGTCCAACTCCGTGCTCCCGCCCTATTTCTGAGCTCGCTATTTCTCAGCTCGGCTCCCAACCGGGGATACAACGAAGAAAGTACTAAAATTACGTAAGTTTTTTCTTAGCTTGTTTCCTTTTCATTTTTTCATGTTATTTATTTAATCTTTTAGCATATTCTTTTCTGTATTTTGGGATAGTTTCCTCAGACGAATTTTACTCACGCACTCTCGAAGTTGCATAGTGATGAACCTTAGGGTTCTGGCTACCTGTAGGTTTGTACAACTATTGGCCTTTGAATCCCTCTTGGGTCTGTGTGTCTGTGTATTTTTTTTTTTTTTCTGTTTTCTCATATGCATATGATGGAAATAAGTGGTAGCTAGCTCGCGTTTTCAGCAACTGGGGTATTAGTGACAATGAAAAAAAACAAAAAATCTGTCTTGGTTTCTTATTTTTTATATTTTCGTTTGTTGAATGTGTTATGGGAAAAAGAGAGTTTATTGGATTTCTAAATCCTATTTTACTGTAATTGAGATTCAATTTTCAAGTTTATGGTTTGTTCATGTGTACTTTAGATTGATTAAGGTTACACCTTTTGGATAATGCAGCCGTTTCCTTTCTAAAATTTAATGTTTCTTGCTGACTTGTTCATGTGTCTTCTTGTTATCGCTTCTGATATTCCTAGTATGCTAATCATGTTAGCTGCTTGTTACTTGTTAGATTTAACATTGCTTTTGTAGACATTGGTATTGAGTGGGGGCTGTGGTTCTTAAGGCTTGGTTTCGAAATTTTTGGGTTCATACTATGATAACATAATAAGAAAAATATCAGTTGTTTTCCAATTTTTCTTGACATTATACATTTGGTCATTTGCAGTATGGGTTATGTGGTTAAGTGATCGGTTTTGGGTTCTTGTGGCTCTGACAGGCTGACATTTCTGCTGCCTTCTTAATTTGATAAGAATGAGACGGCAGGGGCAGTATGGTGATCCACCTGCCAATTCTTATGTTGCTTCTCAGATGCATCAGATGGCTTGTCAGATGATGGATCCCAACTCTGGTACTTTTGAAGGACGGTTAGAGGCCTTCACTCCAGAGAGGGAGAGTCCATTTGCAAATTCCAAGCCAGAGGGTCAGTGGAGATGGGAAATTGATAAATCAAATTTGCCAAATGCAACGGCGTCTCATATGTATAATGAAGGCAAGTGCTATTGTTGATTCTGTATGTATCCTCATGCACCTGCAAAAAAAGGCAACCTCTCTCAATATCAAGAAGAATTTGTATCTGTTAGCTCTTCTTGCATGCTACACTTTGCAGCTTTCTCTTAAAAAATGAGATGTGAGGTAATATCCCATAGAACTGTTAAGTGAAGAAGTTCTTTGTTGAGTGGAATGTTGATGTTATCAAGTAACATGCTCATTCAGCAAAATTAGTTCGAATTGCCAGAGATGTGGCAAGCCCCACGAATAGTGAATTGGTTGGCATGAACCAAATTGTGATACCTTTGCAAACTGATACATTACAATGAATAAATCTTTTTATTTTAGGAAAATCCCAAAAATTAGGAAAGAATCACAATGAATGTATATCATGATGATTCAGTTTCCTATTTGAATAGGAACTCTTTGATATTACCTTTGCAACAAGTGGTAGTGATAGTTCTAAGGGGAAAGCAAAAAGATTAGACTAGTTTACTTTGAATCTTAGTTTTGATGCATTATTTTATATTTATGCTTTCTTCCAGTTTGGTTTTCTTTTGTTATTTTTTAGAAGTTTGCTTATGAGGTTTAGAATTTGATCTGAAAACTTGAACTCAATTTATTTCTAAACTGTTTGCATTTATTAATTATTTTGCTCTCATGTTTTATATTTATTATTGGTGATGATAGATTATCTCTAATTTTTTAAAATCATGGAGATTATATAAATGTTTATGCATATATGTCCAAGCAACTCAAATAGTATTTTTACACATATCATGTACCCAATTTAGTGTATCAACTAAACCTACTCCCAACAAATCAAAATCCTATTAAATATGTATCTCATATCCGTATCACATATCAAAGCATATCACAAATTAGGCAATAGTGGTTCAAGTACCACCGTTTCTTTTGAATTATTACTAACATGATTATCTTTATATGTTTTCCTTGTGTATGTCTATCTGTTATTAACTTCATTTTAATGTGCATACTTATCATAAATTATAAGCTACAAAGGATGATTAAAAACCTTGGTGTTTGTTCTTCAATTTGATTACATTTGTATTCTTGCTTAGCAAATATTGCCCTCTTTGTAGAAACTGTCCAACTTTTGAATTGTTATAAGATTTCATGTATGCAATCTCAATATGTAGTTTTTTTATCAGTATAATGGAAATAATTTTTGAGGTCCTATACTTAGGGGAATCATTGCCTGTGATAGTGTAGGTCAAGGGGGTGATGCTTCAAGATCCTATTTTCAGGGTCAGCGGCCTGATCCTAAGTTGGCTTTGCAGAACCAGAACAATGACCCCAGATCTAAGGCTCATGAAGAAGACATGGATGTTGGATATGAGGGGAATCATTCATCACAATCTTTCGAAGGTCTTGAGCAGAAATTTTTAGATGACATAATGAAACTAGCGAAAGAACAGAATGATGCTGAAGATGCAGAAAATGCCAGGCATAGAGAGGTTAGTTTTGAATTTCACATTCCATATTCTATTCTGGCGGCTGTTAACTTCATTAGTTTATTAATTGTTCTTGACATGCCCAAATATTTTCTCATCAAACTGCATGCTTGAAACCTATCACCATTGCCTGACTGATGCTTTGATTCTCAAGTTAGATTCATGAGTTCATCTTGTGAGCAGTGAGCACTAAACCAAGAGCTGCTGGGCAGTTGTTGCTACCAGCTGCATCTCTGATACTGCATTTATATGTTTGGGTCTTTGTTGCTTTTTTGCATTAAAATAATATTCTCACCAACCAAATCCTTACTTAACAAGTTTTTGCTGTTGTATTCAAAAGAAATGCATGCCACCATTTTTGCAAGGCACATAGGTCTCTTTCTTCTAAAACTGAATTTTGACATCAGATTGGGATTGGGGAGTGGGTCTTATTCATGTCAATCCAGTCAAAATTGTTAGAGATCCTCTGAAAAGTTTCATTTATTGTGCATTTTTAGAAAATAAATGCAATCAATGCACAGTATGAGGAAAAATTGGCAGCACTTCGAGTCCAGCATGCTAGCCGCAGAGATGAATTTCTTCGAAGGGAATCACAAGCAAGACAACAACAGTACCAGCAAACCATCAGGGATCCTTACGCTAGAAGTGGCATGGCCCCTAGTGATCCGCATGGTTACAGTGCTGTTAATGCATCAGCTGCCACTGGAGAAGTGCAACGAGGCTATAATGCTGATCACTTTGATCCTTACAGAGAGCGCTCTAGATTTCTTGGCAGTGCAAGAGATCAAGGTTTTGAGCATAGGGGTCCATATCCTGGGGGACGTGTCTATGATACTGGTTCACGCTACTACAATTGAATTGCCTTCAGTCCGACCTCACAATTCTGATTTCTGCCATGGTTTTGAGCAGTATATATTTACACAGACAATCAACGTTGTATCATTGATAGACATGTCTATTTCCCTTGCTTATGGAAATTAGGGTTTCTTGGGAGCTCTATTAATCAAAAACTGGAAGTATTTAATAATTTCTAGAAACCTCTGGTGTAAATTTTCGCATCTGAGACTTGTTTTAAATTTTTCACTAGATTGGAGAGAGAAAGGGATGTCAAGTAAAATATTTACTCTTGGAGGGGTTTCGGTATTGTATACTTGTAATTGTTGGCGGCTTAGATAACGATTGCCGTTGTTTGCCGTTGTTCCCGTATTTCATAAAGCAAAAAGAGCAAACGTATGGGAACCATGAATGTAATATTAATATTCTGTTGAAGATCAGTTGTAGGAAACTGTTTTAGGTGTTTAACCAGTTGCTCACGTCTATGCCAAAGTTGTTTGATTGTGAGATGGAGAAATGGGTAAGAAGACAAAAGCAATAATAATTATATTACTTGTAATTTATTTTTGTAAGAAAATTACTCCCTTCAACTGTATAAGATCCTTCCCGCTTGAAAGAAAAATTTTGTTAATTTTGAAAGCTATTGATACGTAATTGTTATAAAAATAATAATAATACAATAGATTTTGGAATTCATGTGGAAAGATAACAATGTCATTTTCTTAATATATATATATATATAGATATATGTATATATTCAATTTCTCTGCTCCTAAACGAACTATTAGTCATGTCCATTTCTGCCTTATTGGTTATGACTCATCTAAGAGTTAAACATGTCCTTTGATCTAATCGTCCCAATTCACCTAAGAGTGCTATTTCCTGTTAAACCCTTTTTTTAATATGATTGCGGTTGTAGTTAAATAATTTATTACACAACTAAGTACAATATTTAAAAATATTAGTTGTTTTATCATATATTCATTTGACAAGTAAATTTTATCTATAAAAGTAGTTTCAATAGAACAGATTGATTTTTTTAAAATAATAAGATATTTTGATATATGTTTTTTAGGGCTTAGAAAGCTTAGTGTTGAACAAGTATAATGACTTATTGAGTGGCATTTATTCTCTCCCTTCTTTAACTCAATAACCTTATATGTAATTAAAAAATAAATTTTTTTGTTTATAACACAAAAGTAATTTATATTAAATATTTGGAGGTTTGGTATCTACATTAATGTACCTCCGAATATGAAGTTATTTTTAAAACTTCTTATCTTGCTAATCACACTAACTTCCATTGAATATTCGGAGGTTTCTCGGTGTAGCAAGCAATCTTGCTATACTTGCTTGCTACACCCTATGTTACATACTCATAAAATGCTTTTGATAAGTAGAGTATGGTTGAAATTTAATTGATGGGATGTCATATAATTCGAGAATATCCCAATTTATTCGGATTAAAATTCTAACAACTTTAATTCATTAAAGACTTGGATTGTAAGTTGCATAAAACGAACTATTATTATTCTTTGTCAACAAGTAAATGATTTGCATTTCAAGAACCTATTATCAAGGAATTAACAAAAAAGCATAATTCTAATTTATTAAATAGAAAATCATAATAATTTATTCAATTTACCAATGGGTACTTACCCTCTGCTTGGTAGAACAGAAAATAAGCAGAAAGAAAATTCCCACGGAAAAGGGCAATGGAAAATGGATTTTGGTGTTGAGGACAGAAAACAAGCAGAAAGGAAAATGGACAAAAAAGCACTTGTGAGTCCCACATCAAAAGTTTTCTACCCACTTGTGACGAGAAAAGGAGCAGAAAACCTCTCTCCAGCCGGTTTGCCCATCTTATTCCCGAGTTGCATCTTCCCGCTCAATTTGGTTCACTGCCTACTACCTCCTCCCTTTGTCTCTCTGCGTCTAGCATCCTTCGTCCGATCTGCTTCTTCTGTGGGCTATGGTTGCTACTTCTCGGTGTTGGTTCTGCTTTTTTCAATCTGCTCCATTTCGCATCTGGTGTCCTCCAATCTGCTTCTTTTGCAGGCTATGGCTGCTGCTTCCCGGTGCTGGTTCTGCTTTCTCCGATCTGCTCCATTCTGTAACCATGACATTGGACGAGACCAAGACCCATTACAATTCAAGAAGAAAAAAGCAAATTTTTGATGACCAATCGCCTCTGCTACCAAAGAAGAATGATGAAGATGGTTTTAATGGCGCATCCTTTACTAGGTCAGTGTTCAATTTATCTATAATCATTATTGGTGTTGGGATTATGGCTTTACCAGCCGCCATGAAAGTTCTAGGTCTAGGTTTGGAAATTGCAGCCACCGTCTTTGTTTCTTTGCTTACAGAGACTTCATTGGAGATTCTAATGAAGTTTAGCAAAGTTGGGAAGGCAAAGACTTATGGAGAAGTCATGCGGTTTGCTTTTGGAAATGTTGGAAAATGGGTATTTCAGATATGCGTTCTTCTGAATAATTTTGGGATTCTCGTTTTCTACATGATCATAATCAGTATTAAATTACCATCAATCAATCCATTCATGAGTTTATTAAACTTGATATCTTATACTATTTGTTATTAAATTAGTTTTTTTGGTGAATATCTTGTGATATTTATTAAATCTTTCCATATATTTGTCATAATTTATTCTCATTTATCTTTTTCGGAATTGTCATTATTTATTATCTTGGCATTGCAACCAATTAGATACGAGTATATGATGGATCTAAGTTTTGGATTTAATTATTGATGTTTAAATTATGGACTGAATTGTGTTGTCGGTGAAATTGATTTGTCTTCCTTCAAATGTTAATGAGTTCAATTATTTGTTTGGTTGTTTTAATACTTAAAAATTGGAAATATACATGTATCATTAGGTTAATAAAAGTTTTACTCCTTATAGTTTTATTGAATTTGTAATTTAATTCTTATAATTTTACTGAATTTATAATTTAATCTTTATAATTTTATTTTGTGTAATATTATCCTAAAATTTAAAATAATTTATAATTAATTTATCATCATCAACTTATATTAAATCCAAGTAATAAAATAATTTAAAATCATGATGAGATTCTTTTTTTCAACTTATTTGTTGTTTTCCATTAATAATTTCAAGAGAAAAAAAAACTCAACATTTTTAATCTTTATTAATATAAAGGATAATTTTTCTTCTTCTAAAAAAAATAATAAAGGTAATTTTTTTTTATATAATATCTAAAAGTTAATAAATGAATTTCAATAAACTAAATACAATAAGTAAGTTAAAGTAAAATGTCAATAGATAATTTAATGAATATATGTGACTCTATTAGTTGGATTTAACATCAGTTGACAATAAAAATTTAATTATAAATAATTTTAAATTTTAGGATATAATTATATAAAATTAAATTAAATTATAAATTTAGTGAAATTATAAGGATTAAAATTAGTGAAAAAAATTAATTTGCTATTTACCTTTCAATATGCTATGGTGATAGGCAGTCAAAATTTACTGACATGAAATTAATGTAATGACATATTCAATATGTAAAATATTACTTCAAAATCTAAAAAAAAAAAAGTTACAAAAAATTGCAACAATTTACAAGTGAATTGAGTATTTAAAAGTTTTTTCTTTTTCTTTTATTTCCTCTTATTTTTTTTTAACCAATCAACAAACTTTCTTTTTTTTTCCTACTAATTAATAAAATTATAATTTCTTTTCTTCTCCTTTTTCTTTCCACTATTTTTTTTTCTTTACTACCAGGCCGGCGGTTAGAGATCATTTTTAGCTCCTTATTTCCTCATCAGAGAGGCTTCACTTCTGCAAATCCGCCCCTCTTTTCTCTCTTCCCCTTCGGTCTTCAAGTGATGTGCATTTCCGAAGCAGCAATCCCTTCTCTTAGTCTCTCTCTATCTCTTACAATGGACGCCGTAAAGGTCTCTCAGCCTTCCAGACTTTCTCTCTCTCACCTCGTTTCTTGATTTTCTTACTAACTTTTTCAAATCTACACCAAATTTCAACTATTCTTAATCTAGTTTGGCCAAATAGAAACCTTTGGTTGATTAATTGCATAAATGAATCTGATAAATGCAAGCAGCACTAAGAATGGCTATTCAATCTTATTATATACATCAAAAGATAGCAATGAATAAAAATTCAAGCTTGGACTTAGTGAAATGCTTTGAACTCAGCTTTCAATGTTACTCACTCTTCACTATTGGCTAGTGTATTGATTGCAAGCCTTAGTTTTATTTTTCTGTGATCTAGGTTTATCTGCATTGATGTGTTTTGATTGGATATGTGAAAAGAGTGTACCCAGCATTGATGTATAACTTATGCGTTTCAGGTGGTGGAATGATGTGCAGGATTTAGTGCCCGAAGATTAAGATGGGAAGAAAGGGATTATGTATACACCTTTGTCAGGTTCTTCGTATATAGGTCCCATGGAGATCATCAATTGCATGTTCAACTCAGATCTTGTATTCAATCTTCCAAAGGAGGATGATTCAGTGCTGAGTTACAAAAATGATGAAGTTGGTTTAACTGGGGGGAACTTTGCCTTGGTCCCTGGGCAAATGTGGTTGCAAGCGCTCAAGTCAAGTGGTGAGTGGATTATGTTAAGTTTGGCAGTGTTTTTAATAACTTGGATCGACTGTGAGGAGAGTTGGTAGTGTGGTCAAACAGTATTATGTTTGAGTTATAATGCACATTGAAGCAAGTCTTTGAATAAGCACGCTTTATTATGGGATCCTCTGTGCAATTTATATAGCTCTCTTGACACTGTTTCTTCTGTGTCAATTTCTTATAGTTTTTCATAATCAAGGTACAACTTTATGCTGGGATTTTCATGCTTTTGCTATCTTTAAACCATTGTCTCTCTCCATATTTAAATATTTGACGCATCCATTGTGAGGAGCTTTCAAGTGAACAGCCACACTCTATATGGAAGTTATTAGTCAAAACAATCTTGATTGTTGACATGTAGTCCTAATCTGTTACTTGTTTCTGTTGCCAAAGATATTGCTTTGATAAATGAATTTCTGGCATGTGTTAGAAAACAGCATCCCTATTAATCTAATTAGTGGTTTTTACATAATGATTTTTCCAGAGATATTATATATGTCACATGAGGCAGTTGGGATTTTCTCTTACTTTCTGTAGCTATGCCATGGTGGCTTACTTATTTATCAAACCCTTGTTAAAGTACATTTCTTTGGGAGTGTGAATATAAAATCTTTTTAAGAACATAGACTGCTTTTCCTGAGCTGAGAATTTTAAGTTTGTTAGTATCTCCTTTATAATGTTCTTTAATATTTGTGCAGGCATAGTAATTCTGAAAATGCAATCAAGGATGTGAAAGGCTTTTCAGCTACGGAGGATGATATGGCAGGTGTCTATCCTTTGCAGCTCAGGCTTTCTGTTCAGAGGGAGATGAATTCATTGGGAGTAAGAATAAGCAAAAAGGTCAGCCTCTGTCTCTGGTTATTTGCAAGATCTTTCTCTTTGCCACCCAATCAAAACAATATCAATGTTCATAATTATGAGCCAGATTCATTATGGGGCTCAATCATGGGTAGGTTAGAGTTTATTGAACCACAAATCACAGCACACAGTTTTTTACTTGAAACTACAGCTAGCCTAGTTGTTCATCTTCTTAAAGCCAAATTATGTTTTCTTTAAAAAGATGTTAGTTGCGCAATCCACTTCCTTGCAATTGCAATGCTTTCACATTCTGTACAAATAGCACAACTTGTTCAAAATTGGCACAGCAATTTAAAAAGTTGAAACCAGTTTTAAACATATTATGTCATGCATGCAGAATATGAAAAGTTGAAACCAATTTCTTTCATTATGTGCGGCCTAGTGTGCTTTGGCCTCTCTTATGCTACTCTCACTGCAATTCACTTGGCAAGATGCAAGTATTTAGAAATGAAAATATCAATGTCAAGGAGGCTAAATATATGTCATTTCACTTGCATTTGTGTTCACATTCAAAAACAACCAATTATTGGTGTCAATAGTCAGCATGAGAGGATATGAACCTAGTGTTAGTGTTGAACTGTGTACCTAATACCACTCTGTTAATATTGCTCTCCTTGCTTGTGTTAGTAGAGCAGTATTCTTTAAGAGTTGCAGACTTTTGAACATCATTCATCATACTAGTTTCACTTATGGCTGCAAACTGCCTTCCTGCAGGACCAATTGCCTATAGTAGTGTTTGTTGCCAAAGAAATGGTTGCTTTACCTTGTTGAAACTTTTGACAACTATTATTTCTCAACTTGTGGACATGCACATAAACAGTTACCAATCAGGCTAACTGGTTAAAATTGAAATTTTTTCACTTCCATGGAAGAAACACTTGTAACTAGGTTAATAACCTGAATCCCTTACTTTTGGCTTTGAGATATATAGATGGGTTGCATTGTTTGAATTTTTATAACCAGACAAATAAATGATTAATATTGTGATAGGTATTAGTTTTAGCCCCAGTCCCAGTCTCTGTTTTTTCAGGAAGATAGAGAAAGTGACATAAGTATTGCCCAATGTTAAACTCTATAGCACTGTTTTTGTTTTTGTGCTGTCTCTTCTATATATGAGGGTCAAACACTTATGAAAACCCATTGTCCTTTATAAATTACTAGCCTTCCAGCCTTCCAATTCAGTTGATTATTAAGCTTTTACAACCTAGCATTATATCTTTCATGAATTAGTCTTTATACTTTGTTAAGTTAGCATTGTCAAGCTACTAAGAAATTAGATTTTTGGAGCCTTCCTGAGATTTTGGTTATACGTATTAAGAGGTTTCAATATAGCTTATTCATGAAGAACAGGCTGGAGACATATGTTGACTTCCCTGTTGAAAATCTTGATTTGTCAGCTTATATTCCCCATGGGAATTACTAGTCTTCTAACCGTTATGTGCTTTACACCATCAGTAACCATTATGGAAGCATGGGAGATGGCCATTTTACAGAATCTGGCCATGTAAGCATTTATTTCTCTTTGCCACTACTTTTCATTCCTTTTTGGGCTAATAATTTAGAATTATGTGTTTCTCTGATAGAACTTGTAAAACTTGAATGAAATGCTTTAGAACTCAGAATATTTGATAGTTTTTCCATGAAATATTGTCTTATATAAGCTCAGAATAAATTGAGAAATCCTACAAGTACCCGTTGCATTACTTGAATAAATTCCTTGATACTAGTGGACATAAACATATCTTCTGAAGTAAATTTTAAGGCCAACATATCTTCTGAAGTAAATTTTAAGGCCTCTATCTGTTGGCTTAGATACAAGGATTGTGAAAAGTTTGTCTTGGTTTTAACATCGTAAAAATAGTGGAAGGTATCAATCAAATGTCTTTAAATATGTTTTTTTTTTAAAATAACAGCTGATGTTCATTCTCATTATTTTCTGTTTTTGAATTTTGTGTAGCATGGCAATGATTGGTGGCATGGCTTTGATGATAGCCATGTTCATCATCCCATCAGCCAGAAGAAGATAAAGTCCTTTGCTGCTTATGTTCTCTTCTACTGGAGAGTTCTGAAAGTATTAGCATAAATGGTAGAGTTGCATACAGTTGAACTGCCTCTTGGAGCTAGATGCCAGTGATTAACAGCATTGTACCATAGCCTAACATACCTGCAGGGTACCATTCTTTAACCATTCACATTTGTAACAGTTTAAATTAGTTCAGTTTACTACAGCAAAGAAATGGTAGGGATACTCTAAAGCTTAAAAGGGATTGCAGAAAAAGATTCTGAAATAGTTCAACCTCGGAGTTGGGCTGGGAACATATGTTTTACCCTTGTTCACCCATGTGGAAGAAATTATCTTCAACCTGGAGGGAGTCGTACTAACTCCTATGAATTCGTATTTCTTTTAATGGCATTTTCCCTACTCTGTTTCTATTTCTGAAGCACGTGAATGGAGAGCTTGAATTCTTCGATGGATAGTCAATGTATAGTATGTTTTGGGTGTATCCAATTGCCTAATTGTCATTCTCTTGAGACTCCCTTGTCAAATCATATAGTGCAAACAATATACTTAAGAGTAGATCTTAGATAGATATTTTGTTAAAAATCCTTTTAGGCTCCATTTCCTCTCTCTATCCCCATCTCCTGGAAACTGCAAAACAATATCAAGTAATTAGATCCCTTTTTTTTCGAGGATCTTTTGTCAATATTAAATATTTTATTATTGTGGGTAAAGTCTACTTCACATATGTTTCACACATAACACAATCACAATATTCTCATCATTTTGATTTGGTTTCACCAGCAAGTGATGTTACAGAAATTACTGTTTTCAAGAGTTGCAAAAGAAATGTGTTGACTCGTCACCTGCACAAGTTTAGCCCAGGTGAGATGAAGTTGGAACTGGGTAGTGAACTAGAAATGCTCACATATAGTTCACAACTTTGAGCAAAAATGAAAGTGGATTTTGTTCCTTAAAATTCTGCACCTGGAAGGGTAAGCCCAGATGTAAAACAATGCAGTTGATTTGATGCAAACCCAAGAACAAGTAAGGTGAATGTGATAGTCTGATACATGTAATCGGGAAAATCCTATAGTAAATAAGGTATTTTTAGCCAACATTCCTTGTGTTTTGTTGGGAATCTAAGCTGAATAAAGAAAAAACTGGAGGAAGAAAAGAACCAGAACTGCAACACACTTTTGCAGTTATTTCAGCAGGCACTAAATTGAAGTAGTACTCTAATGTCTGACAAGTTTTAGTTCTGTGAAGGAGGGACCACCTTACCTTGGCTTCCATTTTCGTGTAAAATGTGCCAGACAGACACACAGACCCCTCTTTGATTGTTATAGTACCATGGTACTCTGAAGCAGCCTTAAACAAGGCAAGGACCACTTCCTTCTTCTCACCTTCTGCTCAATATTCTGTGGTTCTTATGCTCCCCACCATGGGAGCCTCTATTTACCACACAAGTTTGAAATATATATCTCTTGACATCAACATTCACACACAGCTGGATTTGATGTATATCTTTGCTCCTTTTTGTTTTGTCATCTAAAGACAATTTGAGGAAAAAAGGAAAAGAAAAACAGGTTTTTTTTTTTTTTTAGAGATTCTTATTTAGGCTGGCAATTTATCTTGACAGCATCTAGACATTCACACATGCCTGACCAAAAGGATAGCAAGTTGGCTTGACTAGTCGTAGCTCTAAAACTTACATTAACTTCAATTCTGAAGGCTTGAAAAATTAATTAACCACGAAAAGCTTAAATCTCTGCCTCACAAGGTACTGTAAATTAACCATGTCCTTCTTTGCTGATGTATGAACCTTGCAATTATGCAGAAAAGAAAAGAAAACATATATGTGAGTTTCCATCAAGAATGCATGCAGGCTCTTGTTTCTTTTTTTGATCCCTACATGATTTCCTCTTTGATTTGATAAAAGGCAAATGTGCCTTGTTTTCCAAAATCTATGATTCATCTTCATTCTATAGTTTCTTTCGCTATGTATCAGCTATAATGCCCTCGATCTCTAAGAATCTACAAGAAGTTTGGGTGAAACTATTTGCTTAATTAGCAATCATATAGTGCCAGAGATATGGCATCATCAACACTAACTTAACCATTTTCACAAGGTTCGATGCCATGATTTGCTTTTTAAGTATCGAGTCACTCTCATGGAAGATTAGTTTATATTGGGAACATACAATAATGTTTTCTTCTACAACATTTTCTACCGGCATCTTGTTTTAGAAGGAAAAAAAAAGATTTTTTTTTTAGTACAAAAGGTCTAAGTCTTATTATGAGATGAAGAATGATGAAAAAAAAATGAAATTTATAAGAATTGAATTTCTAATTCTATAGTATTCTACAATATGCACATACTGATACTGTTTAAATTACTTATAGATAATTGTATGGAGAATTCGACCTCTTAGAAGGCTGAATGTTTTTATTATTAGATAACTTTTTTTTGCATTAAAATTTATATTTTTTATTTGACATATTTATTTTGAAATTTAAAAGAGATAATTCTACAATGACTACACCTATCCTATCTAAAAGATCAAGCTCCCATAGAATTACCCATTACGAAAGTTTACCAATCTGTTAAGAAGGAAACTTTGTTGCTGATTTGTAAAATAAGGCTTGGGAGGTTGCATTGTGAGATAAGGAAAACAAAATCGATGCAACAGCCTGCCGGAATTTTAGGAATAGATAAAACAGCAAGTCTTTATCTCCTATCTTTTGGCCAATATACAATATTAATATGATTAGGATTTGCGATTAGTTCAGAAAAATCCTAATAATAGAAGAATTTGAAAGTTTCGGTGATGGACTGAAAAATTATATAAACAGGGTGTTTGGATCCCCAATGCCATAAACAATCCATACAACAGAAACACCATCATTCTGAGAGATTGAAAGATATTGGAAGCTCCCGAACACAGTGAGAAGAGAAGGCAGAAGCAGCAATCAAGAATCAATAGCTGGAGGTAATTAGTTTAATCTAGCTTCCGCTACAGCTCTTATTTTTTATCCTTAAGTGTTTAGAATACCTTTACATGTGGTATCAAAGCCTATTGTACCTCTGCTTTGATGTAAAGGTTGCTGGAAAAATTTTTCAAAAAATTGTCCTATTTTTGCAAATTCTGGACCTACATTTAAACTCGATTTTTCTGAAGTTTTAAGTTGAGAAATCATTAAGGTTATGGATTTCCAACATTTCTGTGATTGAAATTGATAATTTGGACGTTGAAATCATTGGAAATAGGCCAGGTCGTGTTTTGGATTGCGTCAGATTGGTTCTGGGTTGGGTTAACTTGGATAGAGGTTGAAAACGATGCAAACGACAAGTCGTTTTGTATTTAAGCGAAATGATGTGTCCTTTACAGTGAGGTTCGGGCTACTGTTTAAGGTTACGATGGCGCCATTTTGACCGGGCCCAAAACAACATGTCATTTATCAATCAATTAAAAAAAAATCATTTTTCCAAAATTTTATTTTAGGTATTTTTTTGAAATTTTTTTTTATAAATTTTATTTTAATGAAAGATTTCATTAATATTCATAAATTTCATTTATTGTGAATATTATAATTTCCAAGAGAAACTAATTTAGAAAAATTGCATACTTTGATTGGTTATGTATAATTTTTGATGAATTACTGTAATCTAGTTCATGTTTATTAAAAATTGCCTTTGTTTGCAATTTTGTTGAACTATATGCATAAAGTTATTTAAATGTCTAGTGATTCATATAATTTTGAATAATTAAAGTTTAGCTACA
>JANHAO010011631.1:0-16847 GCA_026873985.1 Saraca asoca | reverse complement strand
ATACTGGTTACAATTTCTTAAATATCATATTCTATTTGCTGATATGTTATGATAAATGAAACTGTCGAAATTCTATTTTGAGAATGACTGTAAAACAGGTAAGCCTCTTTTCACGGTAGTATATTCATGTATCAATATACGTAATCATATATTTTTAACAATGATTTTTAAATGAGATTTTGAGTGATTATGGATTTGTTTACTCACTGAGTTTCCTAGAAACTCACTCCTGTTATTTCCATATTTTTCAGTGTCAGATGAGCCTCCAAGTTTCCCTCCATCCCATTGATTACCTTCTGCGGAGATTAAAAGGTATGAAAATGGTGTTGTGATATGGCAGTTGGATAAGATTGCATATATATATGTTATACATGTCGTCTGGATACCCAGTAGGATGTGATTGTATATTATGGGCCACTGCGTGTTGGTTATTTGCTACACAGGTTGAGATAGGCATTTAGCCCTTTATATTGTTTTTATGGCCATGTGCCTGAGTGTCCAGAAAACTGAGGAAATTCTATCAAATTTTCGGTAGAGATAATGTTATTTATAATTGTTGTTAAGGAAATTTATATATGCATTGATGTGTTGTCATGGTTGTATAGTAAAGCTTGTAGGGGGTTTCCTTATAGTGACTTTTTACACCGGTTACGTGCCTAGGATTAGGGCATGACATTTTCGTAACCACTTCTATTATTGGCATAACTTATTCAGTGTAAAATTTTATATAAATCAAATTATCCTCTAATTATGTAGGATGAAAATCTGAGTTTCACAATTAATAGATATTGTTTCAATTTTTTAAACAAGAATCATACCAAATTTAACTTCTTCAATTTTAATGTGATCCACTTTATTACTTTTATTTTTATTTTATATCCTGAAACCACTATTTTTTTTTAAATAAATCCCTTAATATTACATAATTATTACTTCTTGATCAATTGCTTATATTATACTTAAGCTGTTTCTTTTCAACTCAAGGAATTAATGGCATACAAATTAATTATAATTTTACTTCACACATATTTTTTACATTTTATTTTTTTACTAATAATTATATTAATCAAAGGAACAGATGATAAAAATACTAAATATAAATTGACTGAATTACTAATAATATACTAAAACGCATGTTATATACTATTCCTTTGATTGATGTGATTTTGTTTGTCTTATATTAATTTTTTTACAATAAAAAATAAAATATGAAAAAATGCGTAACGTAAAATTGCAATTAATTTATATGTTTTGTCATCAATTCCTCAAGTTGAAAAAAAAGAAAAAAAACCCTCAAGTATAATGTAAACCATTTAGCAAGAAGTCATAATTATTTAATGTTAAAGGAGTAATTCATAATATTATTGTTATCCACCTATGTTTGTGTGTATCTGGTATTTTGTCTACAAGGTGAGTTTCTTTCCTTTAAAATTTCGGTGTGGTTTCTAATATGCATAATATTATTTATTAATATTTATAAAAATATTATTTATTAATTGTATTTATTATGCAGGGTGGATGGCTTTTTTACCTAGAAGTAATAATTATTTAATATTAAAGAATTTATATAAGAAAATGAGTGAATTCAGGATATGAAATAAAAATAAAAGTAATAAAATGTATCATATTAAAAGTTTGGAAATAAAATTAGGTATAATTTTTGTTGAAAAAGAAGATAATATGTACTAATTATAAAGTTTGATTCTCAGGTAATTTGACTTATATAAAAATTTTATAACAAACTGATTGTGTCACTAGCGAGAAAGATTCTGAAAGTAACTATTTCTTATATTTATTAAACTAAGCTGATTCCTTTACATATTTTAAAGAAATAAATAATATTTTTAATTTAAATCACTTATATTAACGTTTTTCCCAATTTACTCATGTGATACAATTTTCTTTTTTTAATATAGAAATCTAATAAAAAAATTAGTAATTGATTAATTGAATTAAAAAATTATAAATTAAATCTGATTGTTCAAACTGATTTTCAAAAATCTCACCCAGTGTCCATGTCTCAGTTTGACTATTACTCAGTTTGACAAAAGAGCAATTTGCTATTGACGTGTGGGTGACATCTAATAAGAAAAAATATCACAAACTTGAGTGCGCCATACCTCTACACGGAAGTTTCCCATAAATTTTAGAGTCTTGAAATTTCTTTTACTGTTGATTTTAGAATTTGACCAGTGATTACTACAGCCAAGTTGACATATGCAATGACATGACTAAGGGTCTCACATAAATTTTGATCTCCTCCAATATTTCTAATTAAAATGAAGGAATTTTCTAAGCTATTGATTTTGCCATGTATAAAAAAGTGCATTACATTTTGAGTTTTAAGGCACTCTTTTATGCTAGTGACTAAAAATTTATGAGTTTGTTATTATGTTTAACCATCAGTTGACACACCACACATTAGTTTCTTTTTTGTGCCCAACTTATTAGTCATGGGGCAAATTAAAATGTAATCCGTGATAGTGTCAACGGGCATTTACTTTTATTATATTTCCAATTCTTTAATTTATTTAACAGTTGGAAAGGTGCCACAAACTCACGCCAATAACATTTTACCTCTTAAAAATGGATATAGACCACAACTATTAAGAGGTCTACATGGATAGATTGAAATGGAAATAAAAAAAGTAGTTTAAAAATCTATTTAATTGATACTATTTAATAGAATGAGCATTTCATAAAGAATAATCATTTAATGAAATGAAAGAATCTCTATTCCATTGTTAATGTAATAGAATAATTCATTCTATTGTTTATAGAATGACTATTTTATATATTTATTTCTTTCATATATTTCAAAATTATTCTTGTATTAATAAATATTAAAATAATTTTAATTTTTTAATATTTTTATTATAAAAATTTAATAATTATATTTTAATAAAGAAATTTAAAATAATATATTTTTATTTATTTATAAAATAACTATTTTTATTGTTATGTACATTTTCCAGAAAGCATAGTTTGAACCAGTTGAGGTCCAATAGGAGGCACAACTAATCAGATGAAGGCCTAGATTAGGGATTGAGGTCACTTAGCGAGGACTCTAAGCCATCGGACGTGAGCTAAAGACATCGAGCAACGTCACAGTAGGAAGCACAGTTCACTGAAAAGGTCCTCAACGCGTCAATAAGAAGACTATCATCCCAACTGTCCTTAAGGAGAACAACTAAGCAAGAATAGCAAAGTCGGCCAAAGCTTCCAGCTTGCTCACCAGCATAACACCAGGTCACGAGGTTAGTGAGCCAGACGCATGTACAGAGCTTAGTCAGCAATCCAAGGCTCACGTTTCCAATTGACAGCTTAGCCTCCAAACCTACACATCAGCTCCCCGAAAGTCTAACAATGATTTGCCTAACATTAATTACCTGACATCAAGTATTAAATGCCTGGAGGAGTGGAAATAATCATTCTGTTATTTGTAAAATTACACATGTAACCCACCCCTTTCTATAAATAGGAAGGGGTGGCCACTATAAAGGGAGAGGAAAAAATTTGCATGTAGAAACTTTGTCGGAATACAGAGAGAGCACTATGTACTGTGAGAGAATACTACCATTGCATTCAAAAAACAACCGTCAGTTAATAATCAAAACTACCATGGACGTAGGGGCCAACTTGGCTTTAGTCGAACCACGATAAAACTCTTGGTGTTTGTTGTCTTTATTCTCTTCCATTATCTCTCTTTTTTGCTTTCTTGCACTTTTAGCTAGTAGTTAAGGGTAACATTAAACTCAAACATGTTGACCGGATTTTGGTGTCAACATTTTGGTGCTAGTATGAGGGCCCCCCACTACACACTCTTTATTTTTTCGTTCCTGATAAATTGTTCTAAGTTGTTTTAAGCACGATGGTGAGAGGAAAAGTCACCAAGAGCACAAAAATCCCTACTGGCCAACCCGAAGGTCAGGCACAATAGCAAAACACAGCTGCCCCTACGGCAGGTGCCAATGCCAACACAGCTTCCTTCATCCCGTGGTAGTTCGTGGCTCTCAGAATCAATGAAGCTCAAACTTGGCAACAATACCAAGAAGCACTTGAAAATACCATGAAAGAGTTGGCTAATATGGTTAGAGCATTGGCCCAAGCACATGCCCAGGGTGCACCAAGACAGGGTGAAGTCGTTGCACCCGAGGATGGATGTCATCAACCAAGGCCTTAACATGAAGAGCAAGTTAGGATTAAACGTCACCGAGCCAATTTGCTCCACTCATCTAAGTCACGGCTAAGGTCTAAAGTCCACCAGGACTGAAAGGACCAAGAAGATGACTAACAAGGTGAAAGCTAGCACGGAACTGATGCGAGCAAGACATAGACCATGATTCTTCCAGCTACGAGCACGATAAGAGGCGTAAAACCTCTAATTACCATTCTCGTAGCAAGTGAGACAAAAAGAGCCAGAGAAATTCTAGTCACCGGTCTAAGCATCCAGACCTGATGATTAAAAAACTGCTCCAGAGGATGGAATAACTGAAGAAGAACTCTGTATCCTAGAGTAACTGAGAATCCTATAAGGAGAGAACTCTGTTCTCCAGTATAATCGAGACAGAGCCCCTTCCTCATAGGTTCAAGATCCCGAACATTCCCCTAAACAATGGGGACAATGATGCCTACAACCATTTGGACACTTTTAATGTCTAGATGGACTTACAAACTTCCAATGCAATGGTGAAGTGCCGAGTCATCCCACCATCCTTGGAGAGGTGCCGCGGACATGACTCAGGAGTCTCCTAGCTCGTAGCATAAGGAGTTGGGAGGAATGTCAAATAAAGTTCCTCAACCAATATAAGGCATTAAAGAAGCAGCTTGCCCCGTCCCGCCACTTAGCGACTGTCTTCCAGTAGAAAGATGAGTCATTCAAGGACTATATCACCAAGTTCCAACAAGAAGTTAGCAATGTAGAAAACCCTTTAGATGAGAGTATCATTATGGTAATTTCAGCCATACTCCAAAAAAATGGGAAACTATACGAGGACATATACAAGTCCCCCATCAAGAGCCTAGGTGAGTTCTATGAGTGGGTCACCAAGGAGATCTGATGGGAAGAAATCTTTGGCCCAAAGAAGTTGAAAAAGAAAGAGGAGGTGAGCACCTCCAATCGAGGTAAGAAGAGAAGTGGAAGCGGGAGCAACAAAGAGGCCAAAAAGGGGGCTCTAGAGGCCAGACCGCGAAGAAAGCCTGGAATGAATAGTTTCCACCTAGAAATCGCTACGATACGTATACCATTTTGTCAGATATACCAGACAGGATCTATGTGATCGAGAAGGATAACAAAGATTTTGGCAGGCCCAAGCCCTTAAGGGTCCCTATTGAGAAGAGGAATCACAACAAATTCTATGCCTACCATAGTGAAGTCGGGCATAACACGTTGGATTGTTGGGCGTTAAAGGATGTCATAGATGATCTCATTAAGAAAGGCCGCTTAAGGGATTATGTGATGAGATCCCTGGGGTAGTGACCCCCGAGCACCCAACAGTCGGCGCCATAGTGTCACCAAACTCCTAGGCACGAGGAAACACTGTCCATGAGGACCATATTCACCATACATGGAAGGCAGGCATTTCAAACTGATCATCCGAATGCTATGTGAGTGGTGGGCCGTGTCCTTCAATGAGTCATGTGGAACATGAAAGACTCACCAAGAAAGCTAAAGTAGCTTTGGATAACATCTCATTCTCAGAGGAAGACACATAAGGAGTTTATTATCCTTACAATGAAGCAATTGTCATCTGGACGAAAATCGGTAACACTGAGGTGAGAAGGATAATGGTTAATATTGGGAGCTCTATGAATATGATGTACAAAGGATGCTTCGACTAGATGGGCATGAGCACAAGTCAGCTAGATCATTCACCCGAGTCCTTTAACAGTTTCATGGGAGATGGGATACACTTGGTGGGATGAATCAGACTCCCACTCACTCTAGGGGACTTTAACCAACAAGCAACTGTCACGATAGACTTTTTGATTATAAATTGTCGCTCAACCTATAATGTGATGCTAGGGCGACCCGCCATGAATGATTTTCATATGGTGACATTAACTAGGGCCCTCACCATCAAGTTCCCAACCCCAAATGGAGTCAGATGTGTGCGAGGGGAGCAACAAGTAGTCCAGCGCTACTATGAGGACATAATTAAACTCGGGGTGCAAGGAAAGAAGGTGAATGTGGTGTTCAGGGGAGAATCCCAGGTTGTGAGTGCAAAAGGAGTCAGCCATGACCTTGACCCTCGAGAGGTGGACGCTGAGCAGACCATTAGACCAATTGAAGAGCTTAAGGACGTGCAAGTCAGCGAGGCGTATGAAGAAAGATGCCTTAAGTTAGGGAAATCCCTACCACTTGATGGAAAAGCACAACTAATGGATTTTTTCAAGGCAAATATCAACGTTTTTGCCTAGAACCATGAAGACATGGTGGGCATCAATACAGACTAAATATCGATCCTCGAGTGAAACCAGTTTGCCAAAAGAGAAGATCAATGACGATTGAACACTATACGACACTCAAAGAAGAGATAGATAGGCTCTTAGTAAATAATTTCATTTGAGAAGCACATTACCCCACTTGGATGGCCAATCCCGTCCTCATAAAGAAAAAGAATGGAAAGTGGAGGACGTGTATTATTTTACTGACCTTAATAAGGTGTGCCCCAAAGATAGTTTCCCTTTGCTGAGAATAGACTAGCTTGTTCATGGACGCCTATTCAAGTTACAATCAAATTTCAATGGCCACGTAGGATGAAGAACATACCTCATTTATTACTGATCACGGGTTATATTGCTATAAGTAGTGCCTTTTGGGCTCAAGAATGTGGGGGCTACTTACCAGTGATTAGTGAACATGATATTCCAAGAACAGATTGGCAAGACCATGAAGGTATATGTTGATGACATGGTGGTAAAGTCCAAATAGCTCATCAATCATGTTCATGACCTAGAAGCGATGTTCCAAACCCTGAGAAGGTATCAAATGAAGTTGAACCCACACAAATGTGCATTCAGAGTGGCCTCGAGTAAATTCCTTGGTTTTATAGTCAATAATAGAGGAATCGAAGCGAACCCGAAAAAAATCAGAGCACTCCTTGATATGCATTCTCCCACTGGTCTAAAAGATGTCCAAAGCTTGAACGGCCAAGTCGTTAGGCTTAATAGATTCATTTCGAAGGCGACAGATAAATGTGTCCCCTTCTTCGATGTCCTCAAAAGGACAAAGAGGTTCAAATAGACCCCGGAGTGCAAGGTCACTTTTCAAGAACTCAAATTGTACCTTGCGTGGCCCTAACACGAGAAGAGGGAGGAACTCAACTCTCCATTTATTATGTAAGCAAAAGACTGTTGGATGTCAAAATAAGACATTTACCCATGGAAAAACTAGTTTACTACTTGGTCATCACCTTAAGAAAGCTGCGACCCTACTTCCAAGCCCACAGCATTAGGGTTCTCACACAATTCCCGCTGAGATAAGTCTTACAGAAGACGGACACCTTAGGATGGCTACTCAAATGGGCAATAGAGGTCGCACAGTTTGACATCAAATATAAGCCCAGATTAGCCATCAAGAGACAAGCACTAACCGACTTCATTGCAGAATTCACAAGGCCCATACAAGAAGAGGTGAAGATTCTTGAGACCCTATGGTGGGAATTGTATGTTGATAGGTTATCAAGTGACCAAAAGGCTAGAGTAGGGATGCTTCTCGTCAGTTTAGGAGGACACAAAGTCTTTTGTGCTCTAAGATTTGGTTTTCAAGCCACTAACAACGAAGCTGAGTACGAGGTCTTGTTGGCGAGTTTGCAATTGGCTAGAGAGGTGTAAGCTGAAAGATTAAAGATATTCAGCGACTTACAACTCATCATTTGCCAGGTAAAGGGTGAATACCAAGCTCGAGGGCCGAAAATGATGAGCTATCTCCAAAAGGTCCAAGAATTATTAAATTCCTTCTAGCAATATGAGATCAATCAGATCCCGCGAACCCAAAATGCACATGCTAATGCTTTAGTTCATCTATCGACCACTAAAGATCTCAATCTCATAGGAACGATCCCAGTAAAGCTCTTTCCATCCCTAAGTATGAGCAACAAGATGTCGTGATGGCGATTGCCGAAGCACCTAACTCTTGGATGAATCCAATCCTGGACTACTTGTAGAATGACAAGTTACTAGAAGATAAACTCGAAGTGTGATGTCTGCAAGCTAGAGCAACTAGATATTGCAACTGCAATGACGCACTTTACAAAAGAGGGTTCACATTCCCACTATTGAGATGCATAGATGGCGAGGACTGCAACACTATCTTGGAGGAGATTCATATAGGTCATTCCAGAAACCATGTGTGCGGGTTGTCCTTGGCACAAAAAATTCTTTGACAGGAGTTCTACTAGCCAATAATGAAACAAGATACTATAGACCTCATCAAGAGGTGTGATAAGTGCCAAAGATTCGCAAAGGTGCCATGAACTCTATCAGCCTACTTAAAGTAAATGACTAGTCCATGGCCATTCATGATCTGGGAAATGGACTTAATCGGACCACTTCCTAAGGCCCAAGGAAATTACAAGTATGCAATAGTAGCTATGGACTACTTCACCAAGTGGTTAGAGGCAAAGGAACTTGCTAAAATCTCATCTTCTAAGGTTGAAAAGTTCAAAATAAACAACATTAATTACAGGTTCTGAGTCCCTCAGCAGATTGTGATCGATAATGGGACTTAGTTTACCAACGAGTAGTTCCTCAAGTTCTGTGACAACCTCAAAATTACTAAAAGTTTCACAGTTGTAGACCATCTGCAAGCTAACGGGCAAGTAGAAGCCATTAACAAGATCATCAAGAGGATCTTGAAAACCAAGTTAAAAGCTAAAAAGGGAGCCTGGGCAGATGAATTACAAGTGATGCTATGGGTCTATAGGACCATGCCTTATAGCTCCACAGGGGAGACTCCCTTCTCGATGGTATATGGATGCAAGGCAATGATCCTAGCAGAACTTGAGGTCATGACATAATAAAAAATCACTTTCAACCTAGAAGACAACAATCAGCTACTCGCTATGAACCTGGATCTTGTGGAAGGAGCGAGAGAAAGGGCTAGCCTTAAGATTGCTACCTACTAACAATGTATTGCGAGGCATTACAATCGCAAAGTGTGAGCTCAAAAATTCAAGCCTGATGATCTCGTCCTGCATCTCGTTCTTCTTAGAGCATGTAAAACCAGCGAGAGGACCTTAGGATCGAATAGGGAAAGGTTCGTACCTTGTCAAAAGGATCATAAGCAATGGAACATATCATCTAATGGACATGAATGGAGTGGAGTTCCCCTAAGTTTGGAACACTGAACACCTCCGTCGTTATTATCAATAAGTGTCTCAATGTATAAAAGTTAGTCCATTGTAAATCTATATGTAATTCTTTAAATTTTTGTGGAATAAGATTTGAAGGGAATTCTGTGTAAAGTACCGTGTCATGCAATATAGTGACCTTTGATATAGCATGTTGAATTCTTGTCCTAATACAAGTAAGTAATTTCACACATTCAAGTATGAGAGTGATAAAGAGAAGTATGTTCAGCTTTCATCACAATAAAGTCATTCCACACAAATTGTCCTCAATGTCTATTACATATCTTAGAAAAGAAAATCAAAGTTACAAAGTCTATATCCTAAAAGGTTGAAGCCTCAGGAGCTAAGTTTTTATCGGGTTGAGGGTTAGAAGCTGGAGCATAAGGAACACTAGCCATTGGAGTAGCATCAGTGACCCACAAGCCACCTTCCCCTTGAACAATGGCCTCCATAGAAGAGGCCTCGATCTCGGCACTTTGTCCTTTCGCCAAGGAGCCAACCTTGGTAGCTCTTTTTTGTAGCAGTCCATGGCCTCCAATGTTTAAGGGCCAAAAAAATAGAAGTCCAGCTCAAGTCTTGGTCCTTGTCTCCCTAACCATTTCTGCCACTAGCAAAGATGTCTCTGCTTTGACCTTAACTGTTTCCTCCTTAGTGGGCTCAAGTTCTCTCTTTAGTGCCCTTAACTCTTCAGCAACAACCCTAGCTTGCTACTTTGTAGATCTTACCTTCTTCTCGGTAGTGTTGGCCACTTTAATTGCTAACCATGCCTACGATTGGGCCTCGTCCAGCTTAATCTTGCCCTTAGTTAGATCGTTGGTTGCAAAGCCAAAATTTATCATAGCGGCCTTGCAACACTCCACCTCACGAGACAAAGTGGCTTCCATTTCTTTGACCTTCTCCTTCAACTCTAGTGCCTCAGCTATTGAGATCACCAGCTCATCCATAAGAGTGGACTTCTCGTCATCTTGGCCTTGGAGTGCTTCTTTAATCTTCATCAGTGTCAGTAAGCTCTGCAAGAATAAGCCACAAGGTTAGACTATGAAGCAAATAAAGTGACCAAGACAAGAAGCAATACTTACCACCAAGTAGTGATGAGTCACATATCTGACCAAGCTCTCGATAGTGAACTCTTTAGCCTCTAACACCCCGACCAAGCTACCGTATCCCAAGATCGTGCCCATGTTCTTAACAAAGGTCTGAGCATACCTTTTCGTCTTAGAGTCAGGCTCGGCCAACGGTCTCGCAATCTCAACCTCTGATGCTACGTGCTTATGAGGGGTCACCTTCTTCTTCCCTTTATTAACCTTCCGTTTCTTAGGAGAAGGACTGGAAAGGGTAACGACATTAGTTATGGCCACTTCTTTAGGTCATGGTGTTAGGGCTAGTCCTTGTGAGGGGACCACGATAGGAATAGGTGGTTGTTCCGCTATAACTGGAGTCGCATCGATCTCAAGGGTTGGGGGCTGGTTTACAATGATTGGAGTTGAATCAATCTCGCGAGCCGGAGGGGACTCTTCCTTGTTGTCCGAGGGTGGCGTCCTTAGGATGAGCTCTATTACTTTGTCGTAATTGTCGAAATCTACAGGCCTAACCTTTGTCACTCGACGAATTCTTACCTCCCTAATGACCTTGATGCCTTTTGTCGAGGCAAACTTGTAATAACAAAATAGATTTTTGTCAAATCGAAAGTCGCTCTCAAGGTTGTCAGATGTTGCGAATTAATCCAAGACCCTCAACTCCTTAGCCCCTAGCATTGGTTGCTTATCGATCCCATCTACAAAATCAAGCAAAGGTTAAAATCAAGAGCGAATATCAAAGAATTATCAAAGCTTACTCGCTCCCAGTCTACCTAACCGAAATGAGAACAAAATCGAAGTTTTCAAGATAGCGCAACGAGGGGCATGGGATGTAGAACTAGTGAGAATTGTAACGCCCCACATTGGACTTCCCTTTGGCTTCCCCCTTCGACAAGATACTCTTATACAACATCTGCAGAGTGGAGAGATAGTAAAGCCTGTCCTCTAAGTTCACACACCTTAGGTCGTACAAATAACATCGGGTTTCGGGTGATGGTGGTGAAAGGCCATTGCCCATATAGATCAAGGCTAGTGAGAGAAGTGAAGTGTAGGAGTTTGGTGTGAGCTAGAATAGGCTAAGTTTTATTTTGTTTAAGAAGTTGACGATGAAGGGTTGCATTGGAAATCTTAGTCCCATTATGAGGTGTGGGAGACTGATAGCTACGAAACCTCGAGGAGGATAGGGAGCATAATCGTTTAGAGTGGGAACCATGGCACTACACCCTTTAAGGATCCGGCACGATTGAATTGTAGTTTGAATGTCGTGAAGATGCACAGTTGATGTATGCAACTTGAATACCAGACGATCGGGACGCTGACCCGTAATGGCCCATTGGCCCTTGGTGTGGCTCGAACAGGCACTGAAGTCTATAATGACCTCCCTCCCACTCGAGGTTACTTTGTTAGTATGTCGCACGACCTCCACACTTTGAGATAAGTTTGGTTTGTCATCTTCACTGCTAAATAGATGACAGCGACATGCATGACCTGCTCCCATCTACACAAAGAAAAAGACTAGTCAGGTCATTAAGAGTGAACTGTGCCAAAGGCTAAGACTAACGACCTCCCCTGCACCATAGGCCATGCACACCCTAAGTCACCACATTGACAACCTAGACTCTGGCAAATGGAGAGGACACTCCGGTCGACTCGCAGAATCCCAAAAAACTAAAATCAACATCCATAATCCTAAAGTCTATCAATAGGCTAACTATTTCGGTCCAAACAAAACAAAGCATCTAAACCAGCTCTACCTATTAACAATAGTCTCTTAACCAGTCACAATCAAGTCCCTTATGCCTTACAAAAGAGGAAAACAAAGAAAAACACAAGGTTAGAGGAGACGTACCAAGATTTATGGAGACAAAAAGTTTGGAAGTTTAGGTAGCAACCGAAAAAGTGGACTAGAATCGATGGAAGTCAATGGCGGAGGAGCTGTCATAGTAGCCGAAAAAGCAAATGAGCAGAGGAAGCTAAAACTCTGAAAATTTTCGAATGGCAATTGAGAGGGAGAAAGAAGACCCTATCAGTTTATAAAGGGATACGATCCTATCATCAGATCAAAGGGTCTATTAGTTACCCACGATCCAACAGCCTGAAGAAGGACAGCAGCCAGCTCATGATGACGTTGCGTACGTGTATCAAAATTAAAAGCAATTATTGCTAGTAGTCATTGGGAATCGAAGAGTCATGCGTGAGACAAATGGGAGTGCCAAACGACTCATTGAGATTGCAAGTCATGCAGCACTGGACCATGGCGATGTTTCAAGAGCTCATATCCAAGAAGTCTTTATGCATAAAAATCTTGTGCTGGTAGTTTTAAGGCCTCACATCCAAGAAGTCCTTTAAACACAAAAATCTTGGACGAATCACGTCCAAGAAGTGCTCCATGCATAAAAATCTTGTGCAAGCCATGTCCAAGAAGTGCTCTATGTGCTCTATGCACAAAAATCTTGAACGAGAAGTTTTAAGACCTCACGTCCAAGAAGTGCTCTACGCACAAAAATTTTGCATGAGCCACGTCCAAGAAGTACTCTATGTATAAAAATCTTGCACGAGCGATTTCAAGAGCTGACGTCCAAGAAGTGCTCCACACACAAAAATCTTGCACAAGTAGTGTCCAAGAAGTGCTCTATGCACAAAAATCTAGCACGGGCGATTTCAAGCTTCACGCACAAAAATCTTGTGCAAGCCGTGTTCAAGAAATGCTCTGTGCACAAAAATCTTACGTGGGCAGTTTCAAGACCTTGCATCCAAGAAATGCTCCATGCACAAAAATCTTACGCGAGCCACATCCAAGAAGTGCTCTATGCATAAAAATCTTGCGTAAGCAGTTTTAAGACCTCACGTCCAAGAAGTGCTACACATACAAAAATCTTATGTGAGCTGCATTCAAGAAGTGCTCTACGCACAAAAATCTTGTGCAGGCAATTCTAAGACTTTGCATCCAAAAGGTGCCACAAGCACCAAACTTTTGTGTGAACTTGTATGTATGTGTAGCCTGCATGGAAACTCGGTCTTACAATGACAATGATGCTCAAGCACCCTGCTACTTAAACTTGGCCTCAAAATCAATCTAATGCTTGTGCTTTTTGCTAATTAAAGCGAGCTGACACAATCGACTGGTCTTGCATGCGATGCATATCCTTTAAGTTGAAACCTATTGGCTAAGCCTATTGATATAAATTTTACTTTTAATAACTGGGGTCAATGAACCCATTAAACACTCTTTATAATGATTATCAAGTTATGATTTTGCAAGAGTTAGTCCTGTTGCCGTTGGCAACCAACTGGATTGTCAATGTAACGAGCTTATAAAGGCAAAAGATATGAGCATAATGCTTGAAGTTTTATTAAAAGACCTCCTTCAACGAGGCAAATTTACATCAGAAGACCTAACATACAAGAATAAAGTAAAAGCCTAAAGCTATTAATCCATCAAGAAGAAGGAGAACCGACATCCGGGAGGCAAACTCCCATCAGATGAAACACCCACCAACATGACTGCTCCTGCTTATAGCCTTTCTTAGCCAACAATTCCTTTCCTAACTCAAACCCAAAGCAATTCAAAAAGAAGTCAGGAATTCAGCTAGCAAGGTTGAACTTCACGGAAAAGCCATGAAGAAATAATCTAATATCTATACAAGACTTCCCGAGAGCTAACAAGAGAAGTTATCTAGGGAAGCCACGTGCAATAGACTATCCATGTCTCTGAAACCTCTACAATAGACTATATATGCCTCAAAGGGCTTCACCGGAAGCGAAACTGCTAAAAGCATAAAAGGTTTAACTAAAGCATCCATCAGGCAATCTCATGAAGAAGCAAGGGAAGCTTCATAGGCTTTATAAACTAGTCCGAGTTCATCAAATGACCTAAAGGACATTTGGCTGTTCTAGATCAAACGATCCAAAAAAATGAGATCGCCACGTTAATGGCTGAAAACCACTTACAATGAAAAGTATGGTCTAAAGTAAGGGAAATGAAAGACTGAAAGACATAAGACAACACGATAGTCAAAATATGAAGACTTATCCATCCTGCAAACTGGAGACGAATACTTTGACTATCAGTAGGAACTCCTAGCCCACAAAGCGAGCTAAGAGTTAGGGGGCTTATGTTATGGACATTTTCCAAAAAGCACAGTTTGGGTTGGCCAAGGTCCAATTAGAGGTGTAGCTAACCAGATGGAGGCTCAGATTGGGGATCGAGGTTGCTCAGCGAGGACTCCAAGTTGTCAGGTGTGAGTTGAAGACATCAGGCAACATCACAACAGGAAGCACAGCTCGCTAACAAGGCCCTCAACCCATCAGCAAGAAGACTGCCGTCCTAACCGTCCTCAAGGAGAATGACTGAGCAAGAACAATGAAGTCGGTTAAAGCTTCCAGCTCGCTCACCAGCATAGCACCAGGTCGCGAGGTTAGCAAGCTAGACACATGTGTGGAGCCCAATCAGTAATTCAAGATACACGTCTCCAACTGACAGCTCAGCCTCCAAACCTACACATCAGCCCCTCGGAAGTCTAACAATGATATGCTCAACATTAATTACCCAATGCCAAGCATTAAATGCCCAAAGCGATAGAAATAATCATTCTATTATTTATAAAATTACACTTATAACCCACCCTTCTATAAATAGGAAGGGATGGTCATTGTAAAGGGAAAGGAAGAAACTTGCATGCAGAAACTCTGCCGAAATACAAAGAGAGCATTGTGCACATTATGAGAGAACATTGCCATTGCATTCAAAAAACAACCATCAGTTGATAATCAAAACTACTGTGGACATAAGGGCCAATTTGGCTTTAACTGAACCACGAAAAAACTCTTGGTATTTGCTGTATTTCTTCTTTTCCATTATCTCTCTTTTCTACTTTCTTGTACTTTCAGCTTACAAGGGTAACATTGAACTCAAACCTATTGATCCAATTTTTGTGTCAACATTTATCATACAAAATTATTTAATATAAAATAAATATTAATGAATTAAAGTTTATTATACTCTTATTATAGAAAAATGTTATTACTTATATTTTAATAATAAAATTGTAAATGCGAACCTTTTCATCTCATATCCATTTTTATTTCTATTCTCTCTTTTTTTTTTCGTTTCATCCAATACAACTATTTCACTGTTTTATTTCAGCCAACAAAACCATAAAACAATATCAATTTTGCAAAGTATTAAAGTTAAAAAATGACCTGTGTGCGTCATAAAACAATTGTGCGCCAGAGCTATCAAAATGGGTCTCGACCCATGAGCCGATCTACTTAGTCCACGTATTTTGTGTGCCGCCTCGTTTGTTTACGGAAAAAAAATTCATTATTTCTTTTAATTTTAAGATAATTATATTTATTTATAAATTTTAAATTACATTTGATATTTACTCTCTGTTAAATATTTTATAAACATATAATTATTATATAAATTTTTTTATAATTCTATAAAAAATTTGATCATTTCAAAGGTTATATTTTGGTCGTTAAATTGTCACAATTCAATAATAAAAAATTTTAACCTTTCTCAAAGTCGAAACTTTACATATATTTTTTATTTTTTATTTTTCACAGATGACATAGTTTAATTGATGATATGTTTAGAAAAATTTTTCCACGCCATATAGTGGCTATCATACTTGCACAAATGTTCTTCTTGCCACTTATCCCGCAGGTGGAGCACATTTAAGTGAAACCGAAATCACCTTTGATTTAGCCATAAAATTGACTGTATAAAACGAACCCAAATCCACAAACTTCAAATATTTAGCTTCAAAATCAATAAGAGTTTCAACAGAATATTATTTCTAAAAAAACACAAAAATTCAAGATTTACCTTAGTTTGGGTCTGCTGTGGTAGCTTCCATCTTGCTTCCACACCTTCGCGTGCACGGCCCTGGCGTCATCACAGTAGCACGATGGAGGAACCTGCACCAATTGGTGATCAAGGCAGCTGGGCAAGAGGCTTCGGGTAGAGCTGTCAGCTATGGCGACGGAGTTGTAATTGTGAGCGACAGTTGAAGGACGAAGCAACGGCGGCTTTGATCGAAAAGGAGGCCACTGCTCCGGCGAAATGAAGCATGAACTCGGCTCAACCTCACAGTAACACCACCACCAACAAAAGGTGCTGACGTCGACCACGATTGGAGCAGCTACCTAGACGGGGTTCGACGGTGGGGCTTCCGGTGATGCTAATTAACGGAGGCATCGGGTGGAGACTGATCAGGGAGGAAGGGAGGCCGAAGAGAGAAGGGGAAGTCGGCGGAAGGCTAGGGACTTGTGGCATGGAAACAAAGTTGATTAATTAATTAGCCCAAAATTGATGATAATTTTATCCATATCAAGTTTTTAATGGAGAATAAATATCGTGTTATTTGTAACTTACTTATACTTTTAATCGTATTCAATATAATCATTTAAA
>JANHAO010011630.1:0-16854 GCA_026873985.1 Saraca asoca | reverse complement strand
ATTTAAAAGAACTCACTCTAATACTTCAACAATTTAAGTCTAGGAACATTAAGATAACTCTATTTTCATAGAGTTATCAGTTCCCAAACAAGTTCTAAAAGGGTATGGATACAAGATTCATGGGAGAGGTCTTAGGATTATCAGAGAACTCTTGAAAGATGGAACTTGTGCTTGAGATGCAAGAGAATATGGGCAACTTGTTCTCTTATTGTAAGGCTTCATCTTGCTTTACTTCTACTTGTTCCATGTCATCTTGCTTAGGAACTTCATCTTTTTGGTCCATATCTTGCTTCACTTCTCTTTTAAGCCCAATATCTCAAATTTGGATGCCACATCTTCATCTTTTTTTTATGGCTTTTAAAAGAGTGAAAGTCATAAATTCATTGATCACTGCATTCGATTTTGGATCATGTGAAGGAATGGATTACTCCCTTTCAAAAAGTGCTTCCTTTTCATTCAAATCAGTGTGTTCGCTCTCGATTGGTACAACTATCTTAGAAACATCAACTTGATTTTTCCAAACTTAGAATGCAAGATATTTAGATAAAGTACTTGTGAGATCCAGTGTTGATTGGGTTCAATTTAGGGCTTGAACAAAGGCTAAACCATGCTGTACTTGATGTAAATGAGGCTTATTAGTTAGATCAATGATTTCATTTGCTTTTTGTGTCGATTGCTTGCACTTTGGATATGAGACAACTTTATTTTGAAGTCTTGTGGATATCTTTAAGCCAAAAATATCTCTAACACTTCTACTCATCTTTTTAATGATTTTGCAAATTGTTTAAGCTTTACTTTAATTTATCTACTTTGCCTTTGCTTTTGCCAAGATCTTCAAAATACCTAGATCTTTTCGGGATGGACACTTCAAAGAATCAATTACTCTTAACTCTAGAAGTAGGAGGAATAGTATCAACATCTTGAGTGAAAAAAAAAATCACTCAGAGTCTTCTCAGAATCACTAGGGCTTGAACCTGATTACTTGCTCTTTTCAATTGAAATAGCATGCTGAGATTCAAAATTAGCCAATAACTTCCTTTAAGCACCATATTTCTTTATTGAGTAATTTTTGTGATCAATCATTTTTCTTTTTCTTGAAACAAGTTTTAGAGCATCTTTTTTAGAAAATGTGATTCTTTCTAGACATGTAACAAGAGTAGTATCAGCATCCTGAGTGAAAAAAATCACTCAAAGCCTTCTCAGAATCACTAGAGCTTGAACCTGATTACTTGCTCTTTTTGATTGAAGCAACATGTTGAGATTCAAAATTAGCCACTATCTTCCTTTAAGCATCATGTTTCTTTGTTAAGTATTTTTTGGGATTAATCATTTTCCTTTTTTCTGGAAACAAGTTTTGGAGCATCTTTTTTAGAGAATTTGATTCCTTCTAGACATGTAGCATTCAAGGTATTTATAGGAGTCATCATCATTCCTTCTTTTTTCCTTAAATCACCACCAAAATTGTTGTAGATTTTGGTAGTGAAAAGTCCATAAGGAAGAGGTGCATGGTTCTTGTTTCTCACATGTGTAAGATAATGCATAATAATGTGACCAAGATCCAACTTATAGCCATTTTCAATAACCTATAGCATAAATAATTCAAATCCACTTACATTGCTAATAGAATCATCCTTTGGATAAAGAAATTGGCAAACAGTCAGGAGAGTACCTTTTGATCTTGATTAAGTATCTAATGTTTAATATGAAAAGAGGTACTTTGGCTATTGGAGATAACTTTGGCCCACTCATTGACATTGTAAGCATCAACATCCAACTTGCCTTTTTTGGTGTCATGCAATGGCCATCATTTAAAATCTTTAGAGTCTTCTTAAGAAGTTCCATGGTAAGAGTGATTTCTCTTCCATTTACAAAAATCATGAATCACTTCTTTTCAAATTGATGTTTGCATAGAACTACCAAGTGTACAAATTGTACACTGACTTGAGTAATTTTCCTAGTTTTGCTTTTTTAGCCAAGCAACATAGTTTAGTTACTCTTTCTTAGGAGAATCGAGATCAACAATATAATTGGTCACACATTTTCTCTTTGAAAATTGGTGAGTGTATCAGGCTTTTGCATCAAGGTTTTTTAAGAATGGGTTGTAAAAATTAAGGAGTTTGGTTTGGGAAGCCATAGGTGAGATTGAATGAAATTCGGCTAGGGTGAGAGCATGAGTTTTATAAAGAGAGAAGTTAGGCTTTAAGAAAAAGGAAAATGGAATTTTGAGTGATTTTTCTGATGTGAGTTGGATTTGGGTGAATGTAGCATGAAAACATAAAATTGTAGAAAGAATCAAAGAAAAAAATAGTTGTAGCAAGTTTTTGAAAACAACAAAGGGAAATAAGAAAGATAATGAACATGATTTTTGGTTTTTAAAAAATTTTCAATAAAATAATAATGGGCCTTTTGTAAACTTTTTAGATAGGACAAAACCAAACTAAAAGGGAGTTACAAAAAGTTAAGTTCAAATCATAAACTAACTTATTTTAAAACACTAAAAAGATAATTGGTTTTAAGGAAAACATTAAAACAATTTAGTTTAAAAGAAAACTAACCCAATTTTGAAACTATGTCGTTTTGAAGAGTGTGATTTGTTATTTTTAAAAAGAATTGTAAAATAATTTTATTGCAAGATAATTTGATAAAAAAATTAAGAAAATAACTATAATAAAGAAGATATACACATTTTTGAAAATATTTAAGTAAAATATTTGTTAACAACTTTTAAACACTAATCAAATTGTAAAAGACAAAGGAAAATGTTTAATTTTTAAAACAGACTAATAAGGTTAGACTTTTAAACATAAAAAGGGAAAAACTTTGGGACAAAGAAAGAGCTCTGATATAAAGTAAACTTTGAAAATATAAGTCTTAAAGAGAGCATAGATTACCATACACATATGGGTTAATGAGATAAAAGTTGGTCTAGACGTATGATGTGTCTGATGTGCATCAACTAAGAGACAGAAAATGTTACAAGATTATTGACTCTTTAACTTTTGTAGCCATGTAATCCTTCTTTCGAGAAAGAGAAAAAACTCTGTTTTCATATCTTTACATTTTTCAAATGTTTCAAAAGAAAGACTAATATTCATAATATGTATAAAATGCATTTACATAAAGTAGGCATATAAAATCTTAAAAATCTCAATGCAACATTTTAAAACCATGATTAGTTAAGAATAATCATTCCAAGTTCTTTTCTAATAACACAAAATCGATCTTCATTGAAGGATTTTGTAAAAATATTAGCAAGTTGATTTTCTATATTTATAAAATTAAGCTTAATATCCTCTATGAACATGATCTCTTATACCTCTATGCTTAATCTCAATATATTTGGTTCTAGAATGTTGAATAGGATTTTTAATCTAATTAATGGCACTTGTATTATTACAAAGTATAGGGATGTGTTCAAAATTCAAACCATAATTACCAAGTTTAATCCATAATACTTTAGGACAATAACTTCAACTACCATATATTCAACACCGATTGTAGAAAGAGTAACTAAAGCTTACTTTTTACTATGCCATGAAACAAAGCATTGACTTAGGAAGTGACATGCACTACTAGTACTTTTTCTATTAAGTTTACAACCTGCATAGTTAGTATTTGAGTATCCAATATGATCAAAACATTCAATTTGAGGATACCACAAACCAAGATCTTTTACACCAAGTAAGTATTTAAAAATTCTTTTCATAGTAATAAGATGAGATTATATATGATTATATTGATATCTTGCACGTAAGCATACATTAAACATAACATCCAATCCACTTGTGATTAAGTAAAGGAATGAGCTAATTATACCTCTATACCGCTTCTCATAAACCTTCTTATTATTTTCATTTTTGTCAAGTTTATTGGAAGGATTCATAGGAGTGCCAATGACTTTTGCATTTTCCATCCTAAATCTCTTCAAGAGATCTTTAGTATACTTGGATTGATTTATAAAATTACTATATTTGGTTTGTTTGACTTGAAGTCTAAGAAAAAATGTAAGCTCTTATATCATGCTCAATGATTTTAATAAAAAGAGTAATATCTACTTGTCATCTTGTGAAACCATTCTTAGTAAGGAATTTATTTAGTCTTTCATATCAAGTTCTAGGAGCTTGCTTAAGATCATACAAAGATTTAGTGAGTTTAAAACTTGATTGGGTTTTTCAAGATTTTCAAATCTATGAGGTTGTTTCACATAAACTTCCTAATTTAAAAAATCATTCAAAAAAGTACTTTTAACATCTATTTGACATAATTTAAAATTCTTGAATGATGCAAAAGTAAGTAGCATTCTAATAAATTTAAGTCTAGCCATAGGAGCATAAGTTTCATTGTAATCAATACCTTCCTATTGACTACATCCTTGTGCTACCAACATTCCTTTGTTTCTTATCACTTTTCTAGACTTGTCAAGGTTATTGTGAAAGATCCACTTTGTGCCAATGATTGGATTGTCTTGTGGCTCGACCACAAGCTTCCACACTTTATTCTTTTCAAATTAAGTGAGTTTCTTTGGCATTACTTGGATCCAACTCTCATCATTCAATACTTTACTGACATTTTTTAGCTTAATGTCAGAGGGAAAAGTTAAGTTGTTATTGTTCTTTTGGCTTGAGGATCTAGATTGAATTCCTTGAGATAGATCACTAATGATGTAATCCATTGGATAGTTAGGTATGTGTCTCTATTCTCTAGGAAGCTTTTGATGTTACCTTCTAGGAGTTTACTCCTTAGGCTACCCATTTGAGTTGACTTGTTTTTTCAGATCCTCTTGCTCTTTCTAACTTTCTTGCTATTTTAGATCCACTTACTTATTCAGGTTGCTTTGTTGTGCTTGCTACTTCTGAACATTTGATGAAGTAGCATTCTCTTTTGTCATGAAATTAGCATCATCTAAATGCTTTCTCAAAGGTAGATCATTAATTACATCAAACATAACATGCATAAATTCCTCAATCACTAGAGTTTTTTTATTATAAGCTTTACTAGTGATATACTAACCCATGAAAATGCCTCCATTGGATCTTGAATAAAATTTTTCTAGGTGATTTTTCCCATTGTTCAAGACATAATACTTACAACCAAAAGCATGGAAGTAAACTATATTAGATTTCTTTTTATTCCAAAGCTCATAAGGGGGTATCTTTATGATGCAACATATCAAGAATCTATTAATGATATAACATGATATATTTATTATGTCTGTCCAAAAATATTTTGGAAGGTCATTTTCATAAAGCATGGTTTTAGCTATATTAATTACAGTTTAATTTTTCCTTTCTATTACCTCATTTGATTAAGGACTTCTAGGACAAGAAAAGTTATGACTTATATCATTATCTTTACAAAAAATTTCAAAAAGGTAATTTTCAAAATTTTCACCATGATTACTTTTAATACTTGATATGCAGACACACTTTTTTCATTTTAAACCTTTTTGCAAAACTTTTCAAATTCATAAAAAATATCATTTTTAAAATCAAGAAAAAGTATCTAAGTTTATCTTGAGAAATCATTAACGATAATTAACCTGTATCTTTTACCACAAAAACTTTAACATTTTGTAAGACTAAAAAGATCCATATGCAATAGCTTCAAGGGTCTAGTAGTGGAAATAATATTTTTAGGTTCAAAAGATGATTTTAGTTGTTTCCTTTGTTAGGTAGCATTGTAATTATGATTTTCCTTAAAATTGATGTTAAGAAGGCCACAACCTAAATCATTTTTGCAAAAATTTGAAATAATTTGTATGTTTATATGCCCAAGCCTTCTATGCCATAACTAACTTTGATCATTTGTAGAAATAAAATATTTTATTTTTTTAGAGGAATATCCTTTAAAGAAATTGTATAAATATTATCCTTTCTTTGGCCCATAAATGATATTTTGTTATTGGTGATGCTTTGCACATAATATTGAGAGGATTCAAATAGAAACCTATAGCCTCTATCACAAAGCTGACTAATGCTTAAGAGGCTATGCTTGAATCCTTCAACTATTCTAACATTATTGATATGAGATGAAGAATTTATATTAATTTTATGATTTTACATCCAATGTCATCACTAAGAGCTACTTCACCTCTTTAAGTTAGTTTGAGAGGTATGAAATTGCTTGAATCTCCTATCGTTTGTTTTGAATAACTATTGTGAAGAAACCAATAATTCTTTCTAACACTTGATTTGAGGCTAATTTGTAAAAAGTGAATTTTCTATTTTTAGGTGCCCAAACCATTTTGGGTCCAATTGGATTAGTCTCATACTTTTTTTTATATTGACCTCTTGATATCCAAGTATACTATATTATATGATTTTCTTTTCTAAGCACAAGATTGAGACACATATTCATTTTCCCCACAATAGTTATAGGTTATGTGAGGAGTAGATGAGTTCTAGCTTTCGTAAAATAATTCATATAGTATTTTGTACTAGTTCTATTAATATATCCAACTCCTCCTTTATTAAAAGATCATTTTTGTCTTCCCAAAAGAGTATTTAAATTCCTTTTGCTTTTTATAAAATGAGTAAGGTCACTTTCTCAATATTTAATTTTTTTAACCAATTATTTTTATTTTTCAACTTCTTTTAAAAAAATTCTTTAAAGTGACATTTTCTTTTTCCAAAACTTTTTTTTTCTCTTTTAAAAAAGCAAATTGTTTTGTCAAAATTTCATTTTCAGTTTTGAAGAGACCTTACTTTTTTTTTTCTAAAGAAGTAATTTTATTTGATAAAATCTCATTTTCAATTTTTAAATCATTTTAAAAATCACTTGCTTTTTCCAAAGACTTATTTTCTAAAAAGTAATTTTTATTTTTAAAATTTGCAACTTCTTCAAGTAAAACTTGTTTTTTTATTTTTCAAAGACTCAAGTTCATTTTTCAAAGAAGAATTTTCTTCAATAACATTTAAATAATTTTTCATAACTTGTTGGGAATTAAATAGTAAATAATCAAAAGCTTTTTGTAACTTATCATAGGGAAAATGATTTTCAAGAAGTCATTTATTGCCTCGATATATTGATCTTTTGCCATGAAGTAAAGATTTGGCACTTTTTCCCCATGTTTTTCTTCCTAGTCATCTTCGAAGGAAACAACTTCATCATCCTATAAGGCCATCAACGCTCTCTTCTTTGGAGGCCTTCTTTGAAACTTTTTCTTGAGATTTGGACAATTGGCCTTTATATGATTGGGCTTTTTACATTCATAGTATGTTGGGAATTGGTTGTTATTTTCTTTTCTTACTTGTTTTTTCCTTAAAGGAGGTTTTGTTTTATATAGTCCTTTTCATTTGATAACATTGAAAAATCTTTTTACTAGATATGTCATTTCATCATTTTCATTTTTAAATACTTCTTCTTCTTTTATCATGAGTATCTCTTATATATTTTTTCATGTGCCAAGAGTATACTTCTTAGCTCATCATATGTAAGAGTTTCAAGATTGGTACCTTTATGAATTGCATCACATTTGGATTGCCAAGATTTTGGAAGACTCTCTTTAGGTTGAGATCATGTTTGGGAATGATTTTTCTAAGAGTAGGAAGATCATTCATAAACATGGTAGCAATTGATTCACCTTCTTTCATTTGAAAGAGTTCATATTCTTATACAAGAATATGCACACATATTTGCCTTACTTGCTTGGTTCCTTTGAATGTAAGAAGGAGTTTTTCCTACATTTCTTTTTTTGTTGTGCATTTGGATATCTTCTTGAATTGTTTGGGAGCTACAACACATGATTGCAATTTTTTGTTTTAGTATAGAGATTGCTCTTTTTCTTTTCATCTTCATTCCAATCTTTCTTTAGTTTAGGAACATCCTTTCTATCTTGTTTTTTCGTAGGAATGGAGTATCATTCCTTAATGATTTCCCACATTTCATTATCGATGGCTTGAAGATAGATTATCATTTGATATTTCCAATAGTCATAATTGGTGCCATTGAACAATAGTGGTCTGATTGCATAATGTCCCTCTTGATTATAAGAATCCATTATATACCTACAAGATCTTTACTGAAAGTAATTAAGCTTAATATAGAGACTGATGTCTAATGTCAAATAATAGTGCTAAAACACCAAGAGGAGTGAATTAGTGTAAAAGGCACTTTCAAGCCTTTTAAAAACTTTCTTTTCATTTTTTTGGAAAGAGTAAATATTAGTTTACAAAGAGCAAGTAAAATATGTAGTTTAGAAATAGCAAGCAACATTGCAAACAACAAGTAAAAATACATAAAATAAAGAGTGGAGTAGATAAGATACAACAAGTGTGTAAAGTTTTGATGGTCCAAAGGAAAAGTTTTTTAAGGCTACTTCTCTCTCTCAAGGTCAATTGATCACTTGAGAGTTATCCACTAGCACTTTGATTATAGCCCCTTTACAATCTTAGAAACTTGATCTTCTAGGATACAAGCAATCTCACTTTTCAACTTGAGGATTTTTTAGTCACACATTAAGACAATAATTTTCTAGCTCTTAAGGATTATACAAACATTTCCCTTAGTCAATCCCAAGCTATTAAATCCCAAATACAATCAAAGATAAAGGAAATTTTTCTTTCTTAAACTCTCTCTAAGAGTATATATGCATATAAAGGACAATTTCTCTCAAGAATAGCACAAGAAGCTTAGAGAAAAAGCTTAAAGCTCAAGATATTCTTGTATGTTGGTGCGCATTCTTGAAAAGGAGAAGGCTTCTATTTATAGTTAAGGCCAAGGAGCAAAAAGCAAAGCATCTAGCTATGGTTTAGCAAGTTTCTAGCTATCAAGGAGCTATCATTTGGCTATCAAAAGGCTGGCCATGTGCTGTCTATTCACAATAAGTAGAGGAAGCAATTTCTACTTGCTCTTTCTAAACATAGCTTGCTTTTTTGGCGAGTAACAACTAGTACAACTATTTCTTTGCATAAATCAAATTGTATTTTGCAGAAAACATGCCATTACAACAAGGAATTCAAATTTATAGCTATTGCACAATCAAGTCAATTTCACAGTTTTGCAAAGAATAATTTTTTTCTACCTAGTTTTTATTAAAATTTGGAGAATATGTTTTACTAATAGTAAAAGCATGTTAAAACTTTTAAGTTACCATAGTAAAAGCATACATGTTAAAACTTTTAAATTACCACAATAAAACATGTACATATTAGTCATAGCACATTAGTAACACATTTAACATGATTTCGCACAAGATTAATTCAAAAAGACATATCTAACTAAGGTATTTTATCTTATGAAACTACTGAAATAAGATCATTATCAAAACTTGGAAATAATTAGAAATATTTTACCATTAGGAGTTTTCTCACATACCTAATCAATTCTATAAGGTTTCATATGTTAAATAACCTGGAAAAAAACTTAATATGATGCCCCCACATTTACACACATCCCTTTTTTTAATGCTATAAGATTTTATTGTAGAAACACTAGTATTAATTGTGTAAATCAAGTTTATGATAAATCAAGTAAAAATTTTATTTATTAAGTTTTCATATTTGGATTTCGATTAAAGACCAAATTCATGAATTCTAATTCTATCATATGGCTTGCAGGTTAGCATGCATATAATTGCAAAAAAAAAAGAAATAATTTTTGTACCATCAATATGGCAAAATATACATGAAATCTCATCTATAATAAATGTTCAAAAAATCATAAAGTTATTATGAACTATGTAGTAGATCATAAAAAATGGAAGTAACATTATGCAAGTAAAGTCTAAAAGGTGTCTCTACTAGCACTGGAAACTGCATAGATTATGTACATTTACAAATCTTTTTAAATTATCATGGGCCGATAGCTCTCTAGTTGAAATTGTGTAGGACATACTTGCCACTCTTGACTAATATGTCAGCCTTCTAACAAACTCAAGCCACACTTGAATAGATAGATGGGGCATTATGGATTTTGTCACTCATATAATCAAAATCCTATGCACAACATGTTCAAAGGTAATATAAACCTGTAGATCAAAGCAACTAAACAATCAAGCCTCAAGAATACCCCATATAAGTAGCCCCTAGTGACAACAGGCAAGGGACAACTAACTAGGGATGGGGACACATTCTTTTTATTAATATATGACTCATTACAAAGTTTGTAGTGCATAAAGGAGGTACCAAACTAACACATTCTTAGATCCCCTAAACTTAAGCTAACAAGCCCCAAATAAGCATCCAACAAGACCCCAATGTGATGGGAAAAATTAGATAAAAGCATATAAAATATATCGATCATATGCATCAAGTATGCGCAATGAAAATTTTAAAATTTTCCTAATCCTAAATTATATTGTTTACAAATTAATTCATAAGCAAGGTGAAATTTAAATTAACAATTTAAGTTGTATCTTCTCGAGGGTTGTTCTTAAGATTTGATCTTTAAGCAATTCCACGAACTCTAACTAGCCTTACGATCAGGTTTCTTAGATTTTCCTTAGGCAACTCCTTTAGAATTGATCTCTAGCACCAATAATGATCCACATGTATCAAATTGATCTAAAGCTTCTATTAAGTTCATGTAATAAGTAGAATAGAAAAATTAACCACTTAACTTAAAAGGTGCTAGCTCTCCAAGGAATTACAAATTCATTAGGGTAAAGTTGGTGTTTAAATGCAAATAAGAGATGAGAAAGGAGTTCACACAAAGAGAGTTGGTGCACAACAAATGTGCTAGGCTAATATTCTCTTTAAATAGAAGAGTTAGAGCACAAGTAAGAGTGAGGAAGCATCATGAGTAGCACACAAGCTAAAGTTGGCCCTTGCTTGTGCTATTCACTCATAATGTATGGGCTGCACAACTAGTATAGTCCTTTTAGCCCAAAGAGGCCACACTCTTTAAGCTAATGCTACCATGTCCAACAAGCCCAAGCACTTTCCTATAAGTTTAAACTCATAAACACTCTTATATAATTATTCTCTAATTATTTTAATTAATTTAAAATAATTGCTAAGTAAGGAACCATTCCTCTACTCAAGATCTCTTCTAATGTTAATATAAATGTTCTACAATAGTTAAATATAGATAATAGAAATTTACTACTATTTAATAACTATAATCTTTATTAGAATTATTAAATCTTTGATTAATTAAAACTTCGAATCATATAAGAGCACTTAATTAATTATTTCAAATTTTCAAGATATTCGCGCAATTTAACTCTTGAATTCATAACATTTTACATTCTAACTTTTCCTTTGACTTTAGATCAAAGAGATTCTATTGTGTATGACCTATTAGATTTCTATGCATGTTGGTAATGAATTTGTTTACAAGCTTCTATAAGCTCAATTGAATTAAAACTCCTTTTAATTCAAAAATAATTTCTTAAAATTGTTCAAATAAATTCATAGGTTAAGATTGGCTTCAAGCAAAGCATCATGACCACCTAATTGCTAAAAATAGATTTGTGAAAATCCAAACCTTTCATAAAAAGGTGTTAATGTGTAATTCAATCCTTTCATCTCTTGATATTCCCATTAGACTTAGGGTATGGTTCAAGTGTCAACCTTATGAATGCCCAATCTATGGTATATGTTTAACCATGTGCTATCTCATAATCATTCATACATAAAACTCCTTTTATGTACATTAATTGATTATATATAAAACTTCTTTTATTTATCAATCAATACATAGGCCAATGATTTTGATCAAAGAATAAATGTCAAAATATGTTTTGAATATCTTTCCTTTGTTACTAAGGAGGATGAATTCTATCTTGATCAATCACTATCTTCAGGTACTACATGGTGTACCCAAAATTATTCTTATCTACTTTTTAAGAGTGTAAGCCTAAAATAAAATTAAAGTATATGACTTTACACATACACATAAGATACAGTGTTGATTTCAAGTATAAGAATCACTTATACCACCTTTCACAAGAGAACTCCATTAACACATGATAACTATCCATATGGTTTTTCATGGAGAGTCAATCTAGTCATATGTTTTATAACATATACCTATATGTTTGTCTAGATATTTTCATATCAAACAGTGTATGATATCATTACATTCTTTCAAAAAATATAACATAGCATATGTTGGTTTACTCATGAATAATTGATATCATATTTTCTTAATTATTCCACAACTAGAGATATTTAGAAAATATAATTATATGTATGAATTATCTTATAATTATAATCTCCATTGTAATTTGTTTGTACAAAATTATATTTCAAGGATTTTAGCCAATATAATATACATATATCAAACATATATATATTTAAAACTAAATTAATAAAAAGGCCAAAACATCATGTTATTAAACATGCTAAAATATGTTGTATCCATACCATTACAATGATTGTCTCTAGGAAATCTTTATACTAACAATCTCTAACCTGACCTAGAGTCAATCGCCCTTGTATCTAATATCGATTTTTTGTAGATGATGTTTTAGCTCTCGCTAAAATAGTGCCTTAGCAAGGGAATCAGCTACATTATTATATATCGTAATCCATTCTATTCTTATTTTGTTATTCTTTATGATCTCTCTGATCAAATGATAATGCTTCATGAAATGTTTAAATCTTTGATGAGACCTTAAATCCTTAGCTTGTGTTATAGCTCTATTGTTATTACAATAGATTTCTATTGAATTAAAAATGTTAGGAACCACCCCTAGTTTAGTGATGAACTTTTTTGTGTCCAAACAACTTCCTTTGCTACTTTTAAAGTAGCAATGTACTAGGCTTTAGTTGTAAAATCTACTATGGTATCTTGCTTGAAACTCTTCCAACATACCACTCCTCCATTAAGAGTGAACACAAATTTTGACTATGATTTGTAATCATCCTAATCAAACTAATAAATGGCATTTATGAAACCTTTGATTCTCAAATCAGGGTCTCCTCCATATATCAAGAACATATACTTAGTTCTTCTTAAGTACTTAAGGATGGCCTTGATTGCACTCTTGTGGTTTTTACCTGCTTAGCTTGATATCTAATAGTTACACTTAATGCATAGGAGACATCTAGCTATATACATAGCATGGCATACATGATTGATCCTATTATAGATTCATAGTGAATCTCATTCATGCATATTTCTATTTATATGGATTGGGATAGGCTATGCAACCTTTGAGATCTATCCCTATAGATCTTCATACTAAGAATAAAGCTTGTTTCTCCCAAATTCTTCATAAAGAATGCCTTGGATAACCATAACTTAACAAATTATAACATAGGAATGTTGTTTTCTATAAATAGCATGTCATCCACATACAATAATAGGAAGATGACTGCACTCCCACTAACCTTCTTGAACATACATAGTTCATCAATATTCTTAATGAAGTCAAGTGATTTGATTGCTTTATCAAAATAGATGTTCCAACACCATAAAGCTTGCTTTAGTCCATATATGAACCTTATAGTCATGATATGCAACTATTGCAAGAAAAATCCTAATGAACTTTAACATGACAACTAGCAAAAAAGTTTCATCATAGTCAACTCATTGAACTTGCCTATAACCTTTTGCCACTAGCCTAGCCTTGTAAGTTTGTATCTTGCTATCTATATTTATCTTTCTCTTGAAGACCCACTTGCACTCAATGGGTTTTATTCCTTTGGGTGTAGTGACTAAGTTTCATACTTGATTTTTATGCATTGAATCCATTTTGGATTTCATGGCTTCTCACCACTTCAAGGAATTAATATTTGATATTACTTCTTGGTAACTAGTAAGCTCATGATCATTCTCTATGTAACGAGAAGACCATATCTTTAAGGTTTAGAATAATCCCCACTAGATCTCCAGAGTACTAGTGTACTTTGAGCTTGATTACTTATTTCACCTTCTTGATATACTTGATTAGGCTTATCCTTAATCGTGTGATCTATATCATTGTGTGGCTCTTGAATTTCAAGTTTTACTTTACTCTCACTACTCTTTTCTGGGATAAACTTTTTTTTTTCTAAGAAAGCAACATTTGTTAAGATAAACACCTTTTATTCAATAAGATGGTAAAAGCAGTAACCCTTTATTTCCTTAAGATATCCTAAAAATAAACATATGTCACTCTTAGATCTTAGCTTCTCTATAATGATCAACTTCACATAAGTAGAACATCCTGAAATCATCATATGTGAAAGACTTGATTTCTTCCCAAGCCATAGCTCGTATAATGCCTTATCAACAGACTTTGATGGGACATGGTTAAGGATATATGCAACAGTTTCTAAACTATAGCCCCAAAAAGAGATAGATAAAGTTGCAAAGGTTATCATGGAAAGTGTTATAAACAAGGTACAATTTTTCCTTTTTAAAACACCATTCTTTTATGGTGTTGTAGGTGGAGTCCACGGTGAAAGAATCCCAAATTGATTAAAATAATCTATGAATTCCTGGCTTAAGTATTCTCCACCTCGATCTAATCTAAGTATCTTAATACTTTCTCCAATTTGTTTCTCTACTTTAGCTTTGAATTCTTTGAACATTTTAAAGGCTTCAAACTTGTATTTCATCAAATACATATACTTATACCTAGAGTAATAATTGATAAAGGTAATGAAGTATGAAAATGCTCTTCTGGCTAGAGTAGTCATTAGATCACATGCATCATTATGTATTAACTCTAGCACTTCTTTAGCATGTTCACCTTTGTAGTAAAGGTTTTTAGTCATCTGTCTCAGTGAGGCATAATTCACAAGTTTCATATGATTCATAAACAAATGGATCCAAATATCCAACTTCATGTAACTTTGTGATTCTAGTTTCATTAATATGACCAAGTCTACAACGCCAAAGGTAGGACCGATTTATAGATTCATTAAACTTTGGTTTCATATTTGTGATTATTAAAATTTCTTATCATAGTTTTAGAACATATAATCCATTAATAAATCCATTATTACCATAAAACAAGTCACCATATGAAATAGAACAACTCTTATTATGAAAAAAATACAAGCAAATCGCTCTTAGTCTGAACAAGAATAGAAATAATATTCTTAGAAATAGCATGAACATAATAAAAATTATTTAGTTCTAGAATTAAGTCCGTAGGCAATTCTAAAAGGTAGGTTCCTATTAGTATAGGATGCCCTAGAGATAATTGTTATAATAGCATGAATACTACATATCATAGCATATTTAATAATACATTATATTTTAGCCTCTTTATCAATTTAGTCTTATATATATTTATGTTAGATATATGTATACGATCTAGGATAAAATCCTTTAAAATATAATTATGTGCAAATAAATTACAATGTACATTGTAATTATGAGATAATTTATATATATAATTATAATTTCAAGATATCCTTGGTTGTGGAACAATTGAAAAAATAGGATACTAATTATTTATGAGTAAACTAGCATATGTTATATCACATACTTTAAAAGAATACAATGATCTCATACACTATTTGATATAGAGATATCTAGACAAACATATGGGTATATGTTATGGAATATATAATTGGATTGAACCCCTTTGAGAAACCATATGGAATAATTTTGGGAGTAGTAGAAAGTACACAAAGAAAGTGATTAATCAAGATAAAATTCATCCTCCTTGATAACAAGGAATGATATTCAAAAGATGTTATAACACTTGTGCTATGATTAAAATCATAAGTCTATGTATTGATAATACATAAAAATAGTTTTATGTACAATCAATTAATGATACATAAAAGAAGTTTTATGTATAAAAGATTGTGAGATAACACGTAGTCATATATACACCCTAGATTGAATTTTTATAGGCTTGACACTTGAACCATATCTTAAGTCTAATTTGAATATCAAGAGATGAAGGGATTGAATTACACACTAACATTTTGTCATGAAAGATTTTGATTTTGACAAATTTATTCCTAACATTTGGGAGGTCAAGATGCTTTACTAGAAGCCAATCTTGATCTATGAATTTGTTTGAAAATTTTAGTGAAATTCTGTTTGAATTAAAGCAAGTTTTAATTCAATTAAGCTTATAGAAGATTGTAAACAAATTCATTACTAACATACATAGAAACCTAATGGGTCACTAATGAACACAATTTATATCCCTTTATACTTGGTCTTTTGTCATTTTTATGTACTTAATTCAACACTTGGGATTAGTTTTGTGCTTTGCTAAGTTTTTATGCTTAATTGAATTTATTCAATAAATTTACTTTATTTCAGACTATTTTAGGATTTTAGGCATATCTCGAGTTTTGGATATCTTTTTTAGGTGATTCTTATATATTTAGAAAGCTAAGAAAAAGAGCTCAAAATGTTATGGAGAGATCAAAGTCTAGTTCAGATGTTTTAGAGGTGAAATAGATTTTGGAATCCAGAGTAGAGTGCAATGTTGTAATCCAGAGCCCAACCCAATATATCAATCATAAGTGGAGCTCCAAAAGTAATTTTGATACAAACTTAAGCCTATTGGTTAGATAAACCCAATTCTTTAACTTTCATGAAGGGCTTGATAGTAAACTACATTATTTTTACTTAATTAATTGGCTGTGAACTTAAGTGATCAAATCTATTACATGTTAGACTACTCAAAAAGTTTATCTTGGTATTTAGCCCATAACTTAAGGTAGAGATTGAATTTTGATACAAGATGAAAGCCATTGGAAACCTAAATGGTAGATCTACTTTTCAACTATGGTTTGCCAAATCCAAAAAGGTCTTCTTCTAATCCTAAACTGTAACCTAACTCAGGGGTAGTGCATTAAACTTATAAATAGATAGCTAAGCCTGATTTGTAATATCTTTTTGTTCATTTCTAAATTTTCTCTACCTTGTTAGCCTTAAGGAGATTGTTAAAGAGATTGTTAATTCTAAAATGTTAATCTCTTAGCCCTAAATTTATTTTGATGTTGAAAA